>CAUYWW010000002.1:0-218498 GCA_963576845.1 Megachile leachella
CTAGCGATAATAACTGCAGTATATGGGTAATAATGCATGTTATATTGATAATAATATAAGTAATAAGTATAATTATTACAGTTCTAGCGATAATAACTGCATTATATGGGTAATGATGCACGTTATATTGCTAATAATATAAGTAATAAGTATAATTATTACAGTTCTAGCGATAATAACTGCATTATATGGGTAATAATGGATGTTATATTGACAATATCGGGAGTAATATGTATAATTATTACAGTTCTAGCGATAATAACTGCATTATATGGGTAATAATGCATGTTATATTGATAATATTGGGAGTAATAAGTATAATTATTATAGTTCTAGCGATAATGATTGTAAAATATTTCTAATAGTGCATGTTATATTGATAATAATAAAAGTTATAAGTATATTTATTACAGTTCTATCGATAATAACTGCATAATATGGGTAATAATGCATGTTATATTGATAATATTGGGATTAATAAGTATAATTATTATAGTTCTAGCGATAATAATAGTGAAATATGGCAAATAGTGCATGTAATATTGATAATAATAAAAGTAATAAGTATATTTATTACAGTTCTATCCAAAATAACTGCATAATACGGGTAATAATGCATGTTATATTGATGATAATAAAAGTAATACGTATATTTATTATAGTTCTAGCGATAATAACTGCATAATATGGGTAATAATGCATGTTATATTGATAATAATATAAGTAATAAGTAAAATTATTACAGTTCTAGCGATAATAACTGCATAATATAGGCAATAATGCATGTTATATTGATGATAATGAAAGTAGTAAGTATATTTATTACAGTTCTAACGATAATAACTGCATTATATGCGTAATAATGCATGTTATATTGATAATATCGGGAGTAATAAGTATAATTATTGTAGTTCTAGCGATAATAATAGTAAAATATGGCTATTAGTGCCTGTTATATTGATAATAATAAAAGTAATAAGTATATTTATTATACTTCTGTCGATAATAACTGCATTATATGGGTAATAATGCACGTTATATTGATAATAATATAAGTAATAAGTATAATTATTACAGTTCTAGCGATAATAACTGCATTATATGGGTAATAATGCATGTCATATTGATAATATCGGGAGTAATAAGTATAATTATTATAGTTCTAGCGATAATAATAGTAAAATATGGCAAATAGTGCATGTTATATTGATAATAATAAAAGTAATAAGTATATTTATTATAGTTCTATTGATAATAACTGCATAATATGGGTAATAATGCATGTTATATTGAGAATAATATAAGTAATAAGTATAATTATTACAGTTCTGGCGATAATAACTGCATTATATGGGTAATAATGCACGTTATATTGCTAATAGTATAAGTAATAAGTATAATTATTACAGTTCTAGCGATAATACCTCCATTATATGGGTAATAATGCATGTTATATTGATAATAATATAAGTAATAAGTATAATTATTACAGTTCTAGCGATAATAACTGCATAATATGGGTAATAATGCACGTTATATTGCTAATAATATAAGTAATGAGTACAATTATTACAGTTCTAGCGATAATAACTGCATTATATGGGTAATAATGAATGTTATATTGATAAAAATCTAAGTAATAAGTATAATTATTACAGTTCTAGCGATAATAACTGCATTATATGGGTAATAATGCATGTTATATTGATAATATCGGGAGTAATATTTATAATTATTACAGTTCTAGCGATAATACTAGTAAAATATGGCTAAGAGTGCCTGTTATATTGATAATATCGGGAGTAATAAGTATAATTATTTTAGTTCTAGCAATAATAATAGTAAAATATGGCTAATAGTACATGTTATACTGATAATAATATAAGTAATAAGTATAATTATTACAGTTCTAGCGATAATAACTGCATTATATGGGTAATAATGCATGTTATATTGATAATAATATAAGTAATAAGTATAATTATTACAGTTCTAGCGATAATAACTGCATTATATGGGTAATAATGCACGTTATATTGATAATAATATAAGTAATAAGTATAATTATTACAGTTCTAGCGATAATAACTGCATTATATGGGTAATAATGCACGTTATATTGCTAGTAGTATAAGTAATAAGTATAATTATTACAGTTCTAGCGATAATAACTGCATAATATGGGTAATAATGCACGTTATATTGCTAATAATATAAGTAATGAGTACAATTATTACAGTTCTAGCGATAATAACTGCATTATATGGGTAATAATGCACGTTATATTGCGAATAATATAAGTAATAAGTATAATTATTACAGTTCTAGCGATAATAACTGCATAATATGGGTAATAATGCATGTTATATTGATAATAATATAAGTAATAAGTATAATTATTACAGTTCTAGCAATAATACCTGCATTATATGGGTAATAATGCATGTTATATTGATGATAATGAAAGTGATACGTATATTTATTATAGTTCTTGCGATAATAACTGCATCATATGGGTAATAATGCATGTTACATTGATAATATTGGGAGTAATAAGTGTATTTATTATAGTTCTAGCGATAATAACTGCATAATATGGGTAATAATGCATGTTATATTGATAATATCGGGAGTAATATTTATAATTATTACAGTTCTAGCGATAATACTAGTAAAATATGGCTAAGAGTGCCTGTTATATTGATAATATCGGGAGTAATAAGTATAATTATTTTAGTTCTAGCAATAATAATAGTAAAATATGGCTAATAGTACATGTTATACTGATAATAATATAAGTAATAAGTATAATTATTACAGTTCTAGCGATAATAACTGCATTATATGGGTAATAATGCATGTTATATTGATAATAATATAAGTAATAAGTATAATTATTACAGTTCTAGCGATAATAACTGCATTATATGGGTAATAATGCACGTTATATTGCTAGTAGTATAAGTAATAAGTATAATTATTACAGTTCTAGCGATAATAACTGCATAATATGGGTAATAATGCACGTTATATTGCTAATAATATAAGTAATGAGTACAATTATTACAGTTCTAGGGATAATAACTGCATTATATGGGTAATAATGCACGTTATATTGCTAATAATATAAGTAATAAGTATAATTATTACAGTTCTAGCGATAATAACTGCATTATATGGGTAATAATGCATGTTACATTGATAATATTGGGAGTAATAAGTGTATTTATTATAGTTCTAGCGATAATAACTGCATAATATGGGTAATAATGCATGTTATATTGATAATAATATAAGTAATAAGTATAATTATTACAGTTCTAGCAATAATACCTGCATTATATGGGTAATAATGCATGTTATATTGATGATAATGAAAGTGATACGTATATTTATTATAGTTCTTGCGATAATAACTGCATCATATGGGTAATAATGCATGTTACATTGATAATATTGGGAGTAATAAGTGTATTTATTATAGTTCTAGCGATAATAACTGCATAATATGCGTAATAATGCATGTTATATTGATAATATCGGGAGTAATATTTATAATTATTACAGTTCTAGCGATAATACTAGTAAAATATGGCTAAGAGTGCCTGTTATATTGATAATATCGGGAGTAATAAGTATAATTATTTTAGTTCTAGCAATAATAATAGTAAAATATGGCTAATAGTACATGTTATACTGATAATAATATAAGTAATAAGTATAATTATTACAGTTCTAGCGATAATAACTGCATTATATGGGTAATAATGCATGTTATATTGATAATAATATAAGTAATAAGTATAATTATTACAGTTCTAGCGATAATAACTGCATTATATGGGTAATGATGCACGTTATATTGCTAATAATATAAGTAATAAGTATAATTATTACAGTTCTAGCGATAATAACTGCATTATATGGGTAATAATGGATGTTATATTGACAATATCGGGAGTAATATGTATAATTATTACAGTTCTAGCGATAATAACTGCATTATATGGGTAATAATGCATGTTATATTGATAATATTGGGAGTAATAAGTATAATTATTATAGTTCTAGCGATAATGATTGTAAAATATTTCTAATAGTGCATGTTATATTGATAATAATAAAAGTTATAAGTATATTTATTACAGTTCTATCGATAATAACTGCATAATATGGGTAATAATGCATGTTATATTGATAATATTGGGATTAATAAGTATAATTATTATAGTTCTAGCGATAATAATAGTGAAATATGGCAAATAGTGCATGTAATATTGATAATAATAAAAGTAATAAGTATATTTATTACAGTTCTATCCAAAATAACTGCATAATACGGGTAATAATGCATGTTATATTGATGATAATAAAAGTAATACGTATATTTATTATAGTTCTAGCGATAATAACTGCATAATATGGGTAATAATGCATGTTATATTGATAATAATATAAGTAATAAGTAAAATTATTACAGTTCTAGCGATAATAACTGCATAATATAGGCAATAATGCATGTTATATTGATGATAATGAAAGTAGTAAGTATATTTATTACAGTTCTAACGATAATAACTGCATTATATGCGTAATAATGCATGTTATATTGATAATATCGGGAGTAATAAGTATAATTATTGTAGTTCTAGCGATAATAATAGTAAAATATGGCTATTAGTGCCTGTTATATTGATAATAATAAAAGTAATAAGTATATTTATTATACTTCTGTCGATAATAACTGCATTATATGGGTAATAATGCACGTTATATTGATAATAATATAAGTAATAAGTATAATTATTACAGTTCTAGCGATAATAACTGCATTATATGGGTAATAATGCATGTCATATTGATAATATCGGGAGTAATAAGTATAATTATTATAGTTCTAGCGATAATAATAGTAAAATATGGCAAATAGTGCATGTTATATTGATAATAATAAAAGTAATAAGTATATTTATTATAGTTCTATTGATAATAACTGCATAATATGGGTAATAATGCATGTTATATTGAGAATAATATAAGTAATAAGTATAATTATTACAGTTCTGGCGATAATAACTGCATTATATGGGTAATAATGCACGTTATATTGCTAATAGTATAAGTAATAAGTATAATTATTACAGTTCTAGCGATAATACCTCCATTATATGGGTAATAATGCATGTTATATTGATAATAATATAAGTAATAAGTATAATTATTACAGTTCTAGCGATAATAACTGCATAATATGGGTAATAATGCACGTTATATTGCTAATAATATAAGTAATGAGTACAATTATTACAGTTCTAGCGATAATAACTGCATTATATGGGTAATAATGAATGTTATATTGATAAAAATCTAAGTAATAAGTATAATTATTACAGTTCTAGCGATAATAACTGCATTATATGGGTAATAATGCATGTTATATTGATAATATCGGGAGTAATATTTATAATTATTACAGTTCTAGCGATAATACTAGTAAAATATGGCTAAGAGTGCCTGTTATATTGATAATATCGGGAGTAATAAGTATAATTATTTTAGTTCTAGCAATAATAATAGTAAAATATGGCTAATAGTACATGTTATACTGATAATAATATAAGTAATAAGTATAATTATTACAGTTCTAGCGATAATAACTGCATTATATGGGTAATAATGCATGTTATATTGATAATAATATAAGTAATAAGTATAATTATTACAGTTCTAGCGATAATAACTGCATTATATGGGTAATAATGCACGTTATATTGCTAGTAGTATAAGTAATAAGTATAATTATTACAGTTCTAGCGATAATAACTGCATAATATGGGTAATAATGCACGTTATATTGCTAATAATATAAGTAATGAGTACAATTATTACAGTTCTAGGGATAATAACTGCATTATATGGGTAATAATGCACGTTATATTGCTAATAATATAAGTAATAAGTATAATTATTACAGTTCTAGCGATAATAACTGCATTATATGGGTAATAATGCATGTTACATTGATAATATTGGGAGTAATAAGTGTATTTATTATAGTTCTAGCGATAATAACTGCATAATATGGGTAATAATGCATGTTATATTGATAATAATATAAGTAATAAGTATAATTATTACAGTTCTAGCAATAATACCTGCATTATATGGGTAATAATGCATGTTATATTGATGATAATGAAAGTGATACGTATATTTATTATAGTTCTTGCGATAATAACTGCATCATATGGGTAATAATGCATGTTACATTGATAATATTGGGAGTAATAAGTGTATTTATTATAGTTCTAGCGATAATAACTGCATAATATGCGTAATAATGCATGTTATATTGATAATATCGGGAGTAATATTTATAATTATTACAGTTCTAGCGATAATACTAGTAAAATATGGCTAAGAGTGCCTGTTATATTGATAATATCGGGAGTAATAAGTATAATTATTTTAGTTCTAGCAATAATAATAGTAAAATATGGCTAATAGTACATGTTATACTGATAATAATATAAGTAATAAGTATAATTATTACAGTTCTAGCGATAATAACTGCATTATATGGGTAATAATGCATGTTATATTGATAATAATATAAGTAATAAGTATAATTATTACAGTTCTAGCGATAATAACTGCATTATATGGGTACTGATGCACGTTATATTGCTAATAATATAAGTAATAAGTATAATTATTACAGTTCTAGCGATAATAACTGCATTATATGGGTAATAATGGATGTTATATTGACAATATCGGGAGTAATATGTATAATTATTACAGTTCTAGCGATAATAACTGCATTATATGGGTAATAATGCATGTTATATTGATAATATTGGGAGTAATAAGTATAATTATTATAGTTCTAGCGATAATAATAGTGAAATATGGCAAATAGTGCATGTAATATTGATAATAATAAAAGTAATAAGTATATTTATTACAGTTCTATCCAAAATAACTGCATAATACGGGTAATAATGCATGTTATATTGATGATAATAAAAGTAATACGTATATTTATTATAGCTCTAGCGATAATAACTGCATAATATGGGTAATAATGCATGTTATATTGATAATATTGGGAGTAATAAGTATAATTATTATAGTTCTAGCGATAATAATAGTGAAATATGGCAAATAGTGCATGTAATATTGATAATAATAAAAGTAATAAGTATATTTATTACAGTTCTATCCAAAATAACTGCATAATACGGGTAATAATGCATGTTATATTGATGATAATAAAAGTAATACGTATATTTATTATAGTTCTAGCGATAATAACTGCATAATATGGGTAATAATGCATGTTATATTGATAATAATATAAGTAATAAGTAAAATTATTACAGTTCTAGCGATAATAACTGCATAATATAGGCAATAATGCATGTTATATTGATGATAATGAAAGTAGTAAGTATATTTATTACAGTTCTAACGATAATAACTGCATTATATGCGTAATAATGCATGTTATATTGATAATATCGGGAGTAATAAGTATAATTATTGTAGTTCTAGCGATAATAATAGTAAAATATGGCTATTAGTGCCTGTTATATTGATAATAATAAAAGTAATAAGTATATTTATTATACTTCTGTCGATAATAACTGCATTATATGGGTAATAATGCACGTTATATTGATAATAATATAAGTAATAAGTATAATTATTACAGTTCTAGCGATAATAACTGCATTATATGGGTAATAATGCACGTTATATTGATAATAATATAAGTAATAAGTATAATTATTACAGTTCTAGCGATAATAACTGCATTATATGGGTAATAATGCATGTTATATTGATAATATCGGGAGTAATAAGTATAATTATCATAGTTCTAGCGATGATAATAGTAAAATATGGCTATTAGTGCCTGTTATATTGATAATAATAAAAGTAATAAGTATATTTATTACAGTTCTATCGATAATAACTGCATAATATGGGTAATATTGCATGTTATATTGATGATAATAAAAGTAATACGTATATTTATTATAGTTCTAGCGATAATAACTGCATAATATGGGTAATAATGCATGTTATATTGATAATAATATAAGTAATAAGTATAATTATTACAGTTCTAGCGATAATAACTGCATTACATGGGTAATAATGCACGTTATATTGCTAACAATATAAGTAATAAGTATAATTATTACAGTTCTAGCGATAATAACTGCATTATATGGGTAATAATGCATGTTATATTGATAATGATATAAGTAATAAGTATAATTATTACAGTTCTAGCGATAATAACTGCATAATATGGGTAATAATGCATGTTATATTGATAATAATATAAGTAATGAGTACAATTATTACAGTTCTAGCGATAATAACTGCATTATATGGGTAATAATGCATGTTATATTGATAATATCGGGAGTAATAAGTATAATTATTATAGTTCTAGCGATAATAATAGTAAAATATGGCTAATAGTGCATGTTATATTGATAATAATAAAAGTAATAAGTATATTTATTATACTTCTGTCGATAATAACTGCATTATATGGGTAATAATGCATGTTATATTGATGATAATGAAAGTAATACGTATATTTATTATAGGTCTAGCGATAATAACTGCATAATATGGGTAATAATGCACGTTATATTGCTAGTAATATAAGTAATGGGTATAATTATTACAGTTCTAGCGATAATAACTGCATTATATTGGTAATAATGCATGTTATATTGATAATATCGGGAGTAATAAGTACAATTATTATAGTTCTAGCGATAATAATAGTAAAATATGGCTAATAGTGCATGATATATTGATAATAGTAAAAGTAATAAGTATATTTATTACAGTTCTATCGATAATAACTGCATAATATGGGTAATAATGCATGTTATATTGATGATAATGAAAGTAATACGTATATTTATTATAGTTCTAGCGATAATAACTGCATAATATGGGTAATAATGCATGTTATATTGAGAATAATATAAGTAATAAGTATAATTATTACAGTTCTGGCGATAATAACTGCATTATATGGGTAATAATGCACGTTATATTGCTAATAGTATAAGTAATAAGTATAATTATTACAGTTCTAGCGATAATACCTCCATTATATGGGTAATAATGCATGTTATATTGATAATGATATAAGTAATAAGTATAATTATTACAGTTCTAGCGATAATAACTGCATAATATGGGTAATAATGCATGTTATATTGATAATAATATAAGTAATGAGTACAATTATTACAGTTCTAGCGATAATAACTGCATTATATGGGTAATAATGCATGTTATATTGATAATAATATAAGTAATAAGTATAATTATTACAGTCTTAGCGATAATAACTGCATTATATGGGTAATAATGCATGTTATATTGATAATATCGGGAGTAATAAGTATAATTATTATAGTTCTAGCGATAATAATAGTAAAATATGGCAAATAGTGCATGTTATATTGATAATAATAAAAGTAATAAGTATATTTATTACAGTTCTATCGATAATAACTGCATAATATGGGTAATATTGCATGTTATATTGATGATAATAAAAGTAATACGTATATTTATTATAGTTCTAGCGATAATAACTGCATAATATGGGTAATAATGCACGTTATATTGCTAATAATATAAGTAATGAGTACAATTATTACAGTACTAGCGATAATAACTGCATTATATGGGTAATAATGCACGTTATATTGCTAATAATATAAGTAATAAGTATAATTATTACAGTTCTAGCGATAATAACTGCATTATATGGGTAATAATGCATGTTACATTGATAATATTGGGAGTAATAAGTGTATTTATTATAGTTCTAGCGATAATAACTGCATAATATGGGTAATAATGCATGTTATATTGATAATAATATAAGTAATAAGTATAATTATTACAGTTCTAGCAATAATACCTGCATAATATGGGTAATAATGCATGTTATATTGATAATATCGGGAGTAATATTTATAATTATTACAGTTCTAGCGATAATAACTGCATTATATGGGTAATAATGCACGTTATATTGCTAGTAGTATAAGTAATAAGTATAATTATTACAGTTCTAGCGATAATAACTGCATAATATGGGTAATAATGCACGTTATATTGCTAATAATATAAGTAATGAGTACAATTATTACAGTTCTAGGGATAATAACTGCATTATATGGGTAATAATGCACGTTATATTGCTAATAATATAAGTAATAAGTATAATTATTACAGTTCTAGCGATAATAACTGCATTATATGGGTAATAATGCATGTTACATTGATAATATTGGGAGTAATAAGTGTATTTATTATAGTTCTAGCGATAATAACTGCATAATATGGGTAATAATGCATGTTATATTGATAATAATATAAGTAATAAGTATAATTATTACAGTTCTAGCAATAATACCTGCATTATATGGGTAATAATGCATGTTATATTGATGATAATGAAAGTGATACGTATATTTATTATAGTTCTTGCGATAATAACTGCATCATATGGGTAATAATGCATGTTACATTGATAATATTGGGAGTAATAAGTGTATTTATTATAGTTCTAGCGATAATAACTGCATAATATGCGTAATAATGCATGTTATATTGATAATATCGGGAGTAATATTTATAATTATTACAGTTCTAGCGATAATACTAGTAAAATATGGCTAAGAGTGCCTGTTATATTGATAATATCGGGAGTAATAAGTATAATTATTTTAGTTCTAGCAATAATAATAGTAAAATATGGCTAATAGTACATGTTATACTGATAATAATATAAGTAATAAGTATAATTATTACAGTTCTAGCGATAATAACTGCATTATATGGGTAATAATGCATGTTATATTGATAATAATATAAGTAATAAGTATAATTATTACAGTTCTAGCGATAATAACTGCATTATATGGGTACTGATGCACGTTATATTGCTAATAATATAAGTAATAAGTATAATTATTACAGTTCTAGCGATAATAACTGCATTATATGGGTAATAATGGATGTTATATTGACAATATCGGGAGTAATATGTATAATTATTACAGTTCTAGCGATAATAACTGCATTATATGGGTAATAATGCATGTTATATTGATAATATTGGGAGTAATAAGTATAATTATTATAGTTCTAGCGATAATAATAGTGAAATATGGCAAATAGTGCATGTAATATTGATAATAATAAAAGTAATAAGTATATTTATTACAGTTCTATCCAAAATAACTGCATAATACGGGTAATAATGCATGTTATATTGATGATAATAAAAGTAATACGTATATTTATTATAGCTCTAGCGATAATAACTGCATAATATGGGTAATAATGCATGTTATATTGATAATATTGGGAGTAATAAGTATAATTATTATAGTTCTAGCGATAATAATAGTGAAATATGGCAAATAGTGCATGTAATATTGATAATAATAAAAGTAATAAGTATATTTATTACAGTTCTATCCAAAATAACTGCATAATACGGGTAATAATGCATGTTATATTGATGATAATAAAAGTAATACGTATATTTATTATAGTTCTAGCGATAATAACTGCATAATATGGGTAATAATGCATGTTATATTGATAATAATATAAGTAATAAGTAAAATTATTACAGTTCTAGCGATAATAACTGCATAATATAGGCAATAATGCATGTTATATTGATGATAATGAAAGTAGTAAGTATATTTATTACAGTTCTAACGATAATAACTGCATTATATGCGTAATAATGCATGTTATATTGATAATATCGGGAGTAATAAGTATAATTATTGTAGTTCTAGCGATAATAATAGTAAAATATGGCTATTAGTGCCTGTTATATTGATAATAATAAAAGTAATAAGTATATTTATTATACTTCTGTCGATAATAACTGCATTATATGGGTAATAATGCACGTTATATTGATAATAATATAAGTAATAAGTATAATTATTACAGTTCTAGCGATAATAACTGCATTATATGGGTAATAATGCACGTTATATTGATAATAATATAAGTAATAAGTATAATTATTACAGTTCTAGCGATAATAACTGCATTATATGGGTAATAATGCATGTTATATTGATAATATCGGGAGTAATAAGTATAATTATCATAGTTCTAGCGATGATAATAGTAAAATATGGCTATTAGTGCCTGTTATATTGATAATAATAAAAGTAATAAGTATATTTATTACAGTTCTATCGATAATAACTGCATAATATGGGTAATATTGCATGTTATATTGATGATAATAAAAGTAATACGTATATTTATTATAGTTCTAGCGATAATAACTGCATAATATGGGTAATAATGCATGTTATATTGATAATAATATAAGTAATAAGTATAATTATTACAGTTCTAGCGATAATAACTGCATTACATGGGTAATAATGCACGTTATATTGCTAACAATATAAGTAATAAGTATAATTATTACAGTTCTAGCGATAATAACTGCATTATATGGGTAATAATGCATGTTATATTGATAATGATATAAGTAATAAGTATAATTATTACAGTTCTAGCGATAATAACTGCATAATATGGGTAATAATGCATGTTATATTGATAATAATATAAGTAATGAGTACAATTATTACAGTTCTAGCGATAATAACTGCATTATATGGGTAATAATGCATGTTATATTGATAATATCGGGAGTAATAAGTATAATTATTATAGTTCTAGCGATAATAATAGTAAAATATGGCTAATAGTGCATGTTATATTGATAATAATAAAAGTAATAAGTATATTTATTATACTTCTGTCGATAATAACTGCATTATATGGGTAATAATGCATGTTATATTGATGATAATGAAAGTAATACGTATATTTATTATAGGTCTAGCGATAATAACTGCATAATATGGGTAATAATGCACGTTATATTGCTAGTAATATAAGTAATGGGTATAATTATTACAGTTCTAGCGATAATAACTGCATTATATTGGTAATAATGCATGTTATATTGATAATATCGGGAGTAATAAGTACAATTATTATAGTTCTAGCGATAATAATAGTAAAATATGGCTAATAGTGCATGATATATTGATAATAGTAAAAGTAATAAGTATATTTATTACAGTTCTATCGATAATAACTGCATAATATGGGTAATAATGCATGTTATATTGATGATAATGAAAGTAATACGTATATTTATTATAGTTCTAGCGATAATAACTGCATAATATGGGTAATAATGCATGTTATATTGAGAATAATATAAGTAATAAGTATAATTATTACAGTTCTGGCGATAATAACTGCATTATATGGGTAATAATGCACGTTATATTGCTAATAGTATAAGTAATAAGTATAATTATTACAGTTCTAGCGATAATACCTCCATTATATGGGTAATAATGCATGTTATATTGATAATGATATAAGTAATAAGTATAATTATTACAGTTCTAGCGATAATAACTGCATAATATGGGTAATAATGCATGTTATATTGATAATAATATAAGTAATGAGTACAATTATTACAGTTCTAGCGATAATAACTGCATTATATGGGTAATAATGCATGTTATATTGATAATAATATAAGTAATAAGTATAATTATTACAGTCTTAGCGATAATAACTGCATTATATGGGTAATAATGCATGTTATATTGATAATATCGGGAGTAATAAGTATAATTATTATAGTTCTAGCGATAATAATAGTAAAATATGGCAAATAGTGCATGTTATATTGATAATAATAAAAGTAATAAGTATATTTATTACAGTTCTATCGATAATAACTGCATAATATGGGTAATATTGCATGTTATATTGATGATAATAAAAGTAATACGTATATTTATTATAGTTCTAGCGATAATAACTGCATAATATGGGTAATAATGCACGTTATATTGCTAATAATATAAGTAATGAGTACAATTATTACAGTTCTAGCGATAATAACTGCATTATATGGGTAATAATGCACGTTATATTGCTAATAATATAAGTAATAAGTATAATTATTACAGTTCTAGCGATAATAACTGCATTATATGGGTAATAATGCATGTTACATTGATAATATTGGGAGTAATAAGTGTATTTATTATAGTTCTAGCGATAATAACTGCATAATATGGGTAATAATGCATGTTATATTGATAATAATATAAGTAATAAGTATAATTATTACAGTTCTAGCAATAATACCTGCATAATATGGGTAATAATGCATGTTATATTGATAATATCGGGAGTAATATTTATAATTATTACAGTTCTAGCGATAATACTAGTAAAATATGGCTAAGAGTGCCTGTTATATTGATAATATCGGGAGTAATAAGTATAATTATTTTAGTTCTAGCAATAATAATAGTAAAATATGGCTAATAGTACATGTTATACTGATAATAATATAAGTAATAAGTATAATTATTACAGTTCTAGCGATAATAACTGCATTATATGGGTAATAATGCATGTTATATTGATAATAATATAAGTAATAAGTATAATTATTACAGTTCTAGCGATAATAACTGCATTATATGGGTAATAATGCACGTTATATTGCTAGTAGTATAAGTAATAAGTATAATTATTACAGTTCTAGCGATAATAACTGCATAATATGGGTAATAATGCACGTTATATTGCTAATAATATAAGTAATGAGTACAATTATTACAGTTCTAGCGATAATAACTGCATTATATGGGTAATAATGCACGTTATATTGCTAATAATATAAGTAATAAGTATAATTATTACAGTTCTAGCGATAATAACTGCATTATATGGGTAATAATGCATGTTACATTGATAATATTGGGAGTAATAAGTGTATTTATTATAGTTCTAGCGATAATAACTGCATAATATGGGTAATAATGCATGTTATATTGATAATAATATAAGTAATAAGTATAATTATTACAGTTCTAGCAATAATACCTGCATTATATGGGTAATAATGCATGTTATATTGATGATAATGAAAGTGATACGTATATTTATTATAGTTCTTGCGATAATAACTGCATCATATGGGTAATAATGCATGTTACATTGATAATATTGGGAGTAATACGTGTATTTATTATAGTTCTAGCGATAATAACTGCATAATATGGGTAATAATGCATGTTATATTGATAATATCGGGAGTAATATTTATAATTATTACAGTTCTAGCGATAATACTTGTAAAATATGGCTAAGAGTGCCTGTTATATTGATAATATCGGGAGTAATAAGTATAATTATTTTAGTTCTAGCAATAATAATAGTAAAATATGGCTAATAGTACATGTTATACTGATAATAATATAAGTAATAAGTATAATTATTACAGTTCTAGCGATAATAACTGCATTATATGGGTAATAATGCATGTTATATTGATAATAATATAAGTAATAAGTATAATTATTACAGTTCTAGCGATAATAACTGCATTATATGGGTACTGATGCACGTTATATTGCTAATAATATAAGTAATAAGTATAATTATTACAGTTCTAGCGATAATAACTGCATTATATGGGTAATAATGGATGTTATATTGACAATATCGGGAGTAATATGTATAATTATTACAGTTCTAGCGATAATAACTGCATTATATGGGTAATAATGCATGTTATATTGATAATATTGGGAGTAATAAGTATAATTATTATAGTTCTAGCGATAATAATAGTGAAATATGGCAAATAGTGCATGTAATATTGATAATAATAAAAGTAATAAGTATATTTATTACAGTTCTATCCAAAATAACTGCATAATACGGGTAATAATGCATGTTATATTGATGATAATATAAGTAATACGTATATTTATTATAGGTCTAGCGATAATACCTCCATTATATGGGTAATAATGCATGTTATATTGATAATAATATAAGTAATAAGTATAATTATTACAGTTCTAGCGATAATAACTGCATAATAGCGGTAATAATGCACGTTATATTGCTAATAATATAAGTAATGAGTATAATTATTACAGTTGTAGCGATAATAACTGCATTATATGGGTAATAATGCATGTTATATTGATAATATCGGGAGTAATAAGTATAATTATTATAGTTCTAGCGATAATAATAGTAAAATATGGCTAATAGTGCATGTTATATTGATAATAATAAAAGTATTAAGTATATTTATTATAGTTCTATCGATAATAACTGCATAATATGGGTAATAATGCATGTTATATTGATGATAATGAAAGTAGTAAGTATATTTATTACAGTTCTAGCGATAATAACTGCATTATATGCGTAATAATGCATGTTATATTGATAATATCGGGAGTAATAAGTATAATTATTACAGTTCTAGCGATAATACTAGTAAAATATGGCTAAGAGTGCCTGTTATATTGATAATATCGGGAGTAATAAGTATAATTATTTTAGTTCTAGCAATAATAATAGTAAAATATGGCTAATAGTACATGTTATACTGATAATAATAAAAGTAATAAGTATATTTATTATACTTCTGTCGATAATAACTGCATTATATGGGTAATAATGCATGTTATATTGATAATATCGGGAGTAATAAGTATAATTATTACAGTTCTAGCGATAATAACTGCATTATATGGGTAATGATGCACGTTATATTGCTAATAATATAAGTAATAAGTATAATTATTACAGTTCTAGCGATAATAACTGCATTATATGGGTAATAATGGATGTTATATTGACAATATCGGGAGTAATATGTATAATTATTACAGTTCTAGCGATAATAACTGCATTATATGGGTAATAATGCATGTTATATTGATAATATTGGGAGTAATAAGTATAATTATTATAGTTCTAGCGATAATAATAGTGAAATATGGCAAATAGTGCATGTAATATTGATAATAATAAAAGTAATAAGTATATTTATTACAGTTCTATCCAAAATAACTGCATAATACGGGTAATAATGCATGTTATATTGATGATAATAAAAGTAATACGTATATTTATTATAGTTCTAGCGATAATAACTGCATAATATGGGTAATAATGCATGTTAAATTGATAATAATATAAGTAATAAGTAAAATTATTACAGTTCTAGCGATAATAACTGCATAATATAGGCAATAATGCATGTTATATTGATGATAATGAAAGTAGTAAGTATATTTATTACAGTTCTAACGATAATAACTGCATTATATGCGTAATAATGCATGTTATATTGATAATATCGGGAGTAATAAGTATAATTATTGTAGTTCTAGCGATAATAATAGTAAAATATGGCTATTAGTGCCTGTTATATTGATAATAATAAAAGTAATAAGTATATTTATTATACTTCTGTCGATAATAACTGCATTATATGGGTAATAATGCACGTTATATTGATAATAATATAAGTAATAAGTATAATTATTACAGTTCTAGCGATAATAACTGCATTATATGGGTAATAATGCATGTCATATTGATAATATCGGGAGTAATAAGTATAATTATTATAGTTCTAGCGATAATAATAGTAAAATATGACAAATAGTGCATGTTATATTGATAATAATAAAAGTAATAAGTATATTTATTATAGTTCTATTGATAATAACTGCATAATATGGGTAATAATGCATGTTATATTGATGGTAATGAAAGTAGTAAGTATATTTATTACAGTTCTAGCGATAATAACTGCATTATATGCGTAATAATGCATGTTATATTGATAATATCGGGAGTAATAAGTATAATTATTATAGTTCTAGCGATAATAATAGTAAAATATGGCTATTAGTGCAGTCATATTGATAATAATAAAAGTAATAAGTATATTTATTATATTTCTGTCGATAATAACTGCATTATATGGGTAATAATGCATGTTATATTGATAACAATATAAGTAATAAGTATAATTATTACAGTTCTAGCGATAATAACTGCATTATATGGGTAATAATGCATGTTATATTGATAATATTGGGAGTAATAAGTATATTTATTATAGTTCTAGCGATAATAACTGCATAATATGGGTAATAATGCATGTTATATTGATAATAATATAAGTAATAAGTATAATTATTACAGTTCTAGCGATAATAACTGCATTATATGGGTAATAATGCACGTTATATTGCTAATAATATAAGTAATAAGAATAATTATTACAGTTCTAGCGATAATAACTGCATTATATGGGTAATAATGCATGTTATATTGATAATATTGGGAGTAATAAGTATATTTATTATAGTTCTAGCGATAATAACTGCATAATATGGGTAATAATGCATGTTATATTGAGAATAATATAAGTAATAAGTATAATTATTACAGTTCTGGCGATAATAACTGCATTGTATGAGTAATAATGCACGTTATATTGCTAATAGTATAAGTAATAAGTATAATTACTACAGTTCTAGCGATAATACCTCCATTATATGGGTAATAATGCATTATATATTGATAATAATATAAGTAATAAGTATAATTATTACAGTTCCAGCAAAAATAACTGCATCATATGGGTAATAATGCACGTTATATTGCTAATAATATAAGTAATGAGTATAATTATTACAGTTCTAGCGATAATAACTGCATTATATGGGTAATAATGCATGTTATATTGAGAATAATATAAGTAATAAGTATAATTATTACAGTTCTGGCGATAATAACTGCATTATATGGGTAATAATGCACGTTATATTGCTAATAGTATAAGTAATAAGTATAATTATTACATTTCTAGCGATAATACCTCCATTATATGGGTAATAATGCATGTTATATTGATAATAATATAAGTAATAAGTATAATTATTACAGTTCTAGCGATAATAACTGCATAATATAGGTAATAATGCACGTTATATTGCTAATAATATAAGTAATGAGTATAATTATTACAGATCTAGCGATAATAACTGCATTATATTGGTAATAATGCATGTTATATTGATAATAATATAAGTAATAAGTGTAATTATTACAGTTCCAGCGATAATAACTTCATAATATGGGTAATAATGCATGTTATATTGAGAATAATATAAGTAATAAGTATAATTATTACAGTTCTGGCGATAATAACTGCATTATATGGGTAATAATGCACGTTATATTGCTAATAGTATAAGTAATAAGTATAATTATTACAGTTCTAGCGATAATACCTCCATTACATGGGTAATAATGCATGTTATATTGATAATAATATAAGTAATAAGTGTAATTATTACAGTTCCAGCGATAATAACTTCATAATATGGGTAATAATGCATGTTATATTGAGAATAATATAAGTAATAAGTATAATTATTACAGTTCTGGCGATAATAACTGCATTATATGGGTAATAATGCACGTTATATTGCTAATAGTATAAGTAATAAGTATAATTATTACAGTTCTAGCGATAATACCTCCATTATATGGGTAATAATGCATGTTATATTGATAATGATATAAGTAATAAGTATAATTATTACAGTTCTAGCGATAATAACTGCATAATATGGGTAATAATGCATGTTATATTGATAATAATATAAGTAATGAGTACAATTATTACAGTCTTAGCGATAATAACTGCATTATATGGGTAATAATGCATGTTATATTGATAATATCGGGAGTAATAAGTACAATTATTATAGTTCTAGCGATAATAATAGTAAAATATGGCTAATAGTGCATGATATATTGATAATAGTAAAAGTAATAAGTATATTTAATACAGTTCTATCGATAATAACTGCATAATATGGGTAATAATGCATGTTATATTGATGATAATGAAAGTAATACGTATATTTATTATAGTTCTAGCGATAATAACTGCATAATATGGGTAATAATGCATGTTATATTGAGAATAATATAAGTAATAAGTATAATTATTACAGTTCTGGCGATAATAACTGCATTGTATGGGTAATAATGCACGTTATATTGCTAATAGTATAAGTAATAAGTATAATTACTACAGTTCTAGCGATAATACCTCCATTATATGGGTAATAATGCATTATATATTGATAATAATATAAGTAATAAGTATAATTATTACAGTTCCAGCGATAATAACTGCATCATATGGGTAATAATGCACGTTATATTGCTAATAATATAAGGTATGAGTATAATTATTACAGTTCTAGCGATAATAACTGCATTATATGGGTAATAATGCATGTTATATTGATAATATCGGGAGTAATAAGTATAATTATTATAGTTCTAGCGATAATAACTGCATAATATGGGTAATAATGCATGTTATATTGAGAATAATATAAGTAATAAGTATAATTATTACAGTTCTAGCGATAATAACTGCATTATATGCGTAATAATGCATGTTATATTGATAATATCGGGAGTAATAAGTATAATTATTATAGTTCTACCGATAATAATAGTAAAATATGGCTATTAGTACCTGCTATATTGATAATAATAAAAGTAATAAGTATATTTATTATACTCCTGTCGATAATAACTGCATTATATGCGTAATAATGCATGTTATATTGATAATATCGGGAGTAATAAGTATAATTATTATAGTTCTAGCGATAATAATAGTAAAATATGGCTATTAGTGCCTGCTATATTGATAATAATAAAAGTAATAAGTATATTTATTATACTTCTGTCGATAATAACTGCATTATATGGGTAATAATGCATGTTATATTGATAATAATATAAGTAATAAGTATAATTATTACAGTTCTAGCGATAATAACTGCATTATATGCGTAATAATGCATGTTATATTGATAATATCGGGAGTAATAAGTATAATTATTATAGTTCTAGCGATATAATAGTAAAATATGGCTATTAGTGCCTGTTATATTGATAATAATAAAAGTAATAAGTATATTTATTACAGTTCTATCGATAATAACTGCATAATATGGGTAATAATGCTTGTTATATTGATGATAATAAAAGTAATACGTATATTTATTATAGTTCTAGCGATAATAACTGCATTATATGCGTAATAATGCATGTTATATTGATAATAATATAAGTAATAAGTATAATTATTACAGTTCTGGCGATGATAACTGCAATTTATGGGTAATAATGCACGTTATATTGCTAATAATATAAGTAATAAGTATAATTATTACAGTTCTAGCGATAATAACTGCATAATATGGGCAATAATGCATGTTATATTGATGATAATGAAAGTAGTAAGTATATTTATTACAGTTCTAGCGATAATAACTGCATTATATGCGTAATAATGCATGTTATATTGATAATATCGGGAGTAATAAGTATAATTATTATAGTTCTAGCGATAATAATAGTAAAATATGGCTATTAGTGCCTGTTATATTGATAATAATAAAAGTAATAAGTATATTTATTATACTTCTGTCGATAATAACTGCATTATATGGGTAATAATGCATGTTATATTGATAATATCGGGAGTAATAAGTATAATTATTACAGTTCTAGCGATAATGACTGCATTATATGGGTAATAATGGATGTTATATTGATAATATCGGGAGTAATAAGTATAATTATTACAGTTCTAGCGATAATACTAGTAAAATATGGGTAAGAGTGCCTGTTATATTGATAATAATGAAAGTAATAAGTATGGGTAATGATGCACGTTATATTGCTAATAATATAAGTAATAAGAATAATTATTACAGTTCTAGCGATAATAACTGCATAATATGGGCAATAATGCATGTTATATTGATGATAATGAAAGTAGTAAGTATATTTATTACATTTCTAGCGATAATACCTGCATTATATGCGTAATAATGCATGTTATATTGATAATATTGGGAGTAATAAGTATAATTATTATAGTTCTAGCGATAATAATAGTAAAATATGGCTATTAGTGCCTGCTATATTGATAATTATAAAAGTAATAAGTATATTTATTATACTTCTGTCGATAATAACTGCATTATATGGGTAATAATGCATGTTATATTGATAATAATATAAGTAATAAGTATAATTATTACAGTTCTAGCGATAATAACTGCATTATATGCGTAATAATGCATGTTATATTGATAATATCGGGAGTAATAAGTATAATTATTATAGTTCTAGCGATAATAATAGTAAAATATGGCTATTAGTGCCTGCTATATTGATAATAATAAAAGTAATAAGTATATTTATTATACTTCTGTCGATAATAACTGCATTATATGGGTAATAATGCATGTTATATTGCTAATAATATAAGTAATAAGTATAATTATTACAGTTCTAGCGATAATAACTGCATTATATGGGTAATAATGCATGTTATATTGATAATATCGGGAGTAATAAGTATAATAATTATAGTTCTAGCGATAATAATAGTAAAATATGGCAAACAGTGCATGTTATATTGATAATAATAAAAGTAATAAGTATATTTATTACAGTTCTATCGATAATAACTGCATAATATGGGTAATAATGCATGTTATATTGATGATAATAAAAGTAATACGTATATTTATTATAGTTCTAGCGATAATAACTGCATTATATGCGTCATAATGCATGTTATATTGATAATAATAAAAGTAATAAGTATATTTATTACAGTTCTAGCTATAATAACTCCATTATATGGGTAATAAAGCATGTTATATTGATAATATCGGGAGTAATAAGTATAATTATTACAGTTCTAGCGATAATAACTGCATTATACGGGTAATAATGCATGTTATATTGATAATATTGGGAGTAATAAGTACAATTATTATAGTTCTAGCGATAATAATAGTAAAATATGGCTATTAGTGCCTGCTATATTGATAATAATAAAAGTAATAAGTATATTTATTATACTTCTGTCGATAATAACTGCATTATATGGGTAATAATGCATGTTATATTGATAATAATATAAGTAATAAGTATAATTATTACAGTTCTAGCGATAATAGCTGCATTATATGCGTAATAATGCATGTTATATTGATAATATCGGGAGTAATAAGTATAATTATTATAGTTCTACCGATAATAATAGTAAAATATGGCTATTAGTTCCTGCTATATTGATAATAATAAAAGTAATAAGTATATTTATTATACTCCTGTCGATAATAACTGCATTATATGCGTAATAATGCATGTTATATTGATAATATCGGGAGTAATAAGTATAATTATTATAGTTCTAGCGATAATAATAGTAAAATATGGCTATTAGTGCCTGCTATATTGATAATAATAAAAGTAATAAGTATATTTATTATACTTCTGTCGATAATAACTGCATTATATGGGTAATAATGCATGTTATATTGCTAATAATATAAGTAATAAGTATAATTATTACAGTTCTAGCGATAATAACTGCATTATATGGGTAATAATGCATGTTATATTGATAATATCGGGAGTAATAAGTATAATAATTATAGTTCTAGCGATAATAATAGTAAAATATGGCAAACAGTGCATGTTATATTGATAATAATAAAAGTAATAAGTATATTTATTACAGTTCTATCGATAATAACTGCATAATATGGGTAATAATGCATGTTATATTGATGATAATAAAAGTAATACGTATATTTATTATAGTTCTAGCGATAATAACTGCATTATATGCGTCATAATGCATGTTATATTGATAATAATAAAAGTAATAAGTATATTTATTACAGTTCTAGCTATAATAACTCCATTATATGGGTAATAAAGCATGTTATATTGATAATATCGGGAGTAATAAGTATAATTATTACAGTTCTAGCGATAATAACTGCATTATACGGGTAATAATGCATGTTATATTGATAATATTGGGAGTAATAAGTACAATTATTATAGTTCTAGCGATAATAATAGTAAAATATGGCTATTAGTGCCTGCTATATTGATAATAATAAAAGTAATAAGTATATTTATTATACTTCTGTCGATAATAACTGCATTATATGGGTAATAATGCATGTTATATTGATAATAATATAAGTAATAAGTATAATTATTACAGTTCTAGCGATAATAACTGCATTATATGCGTAATAATGCATGTTATATTGATAATATCGGGAGTAATAAGTATAATTATTATAGTTCTACCGATAATAATAGTAAAATATGGCTATTAGTACCTGCTATATTGATAATAATAAAAGTAATAAGTATATTTATTATACTCCTGTCGATAATAACTGCATTATATGCGTAATAATGCATGTTATATTGATAATATCGGGAGTAATAAGTATAATTATTATAGTTCTAGCGATAATAATAGTAAAATATGGCTATTAGTGCCTGCTATATTGATAATAATAAAAGTAATAAGTATATTTATTATACTTCTGTCGATAATAACTGCATTATATGGGTAATAATGCATGTTATATTGATAATAATATAAGTAATAAGTATAATTATTACAGTTCTAGCGATAATAACTGCATTATATGCGTAATAATGCATGTTATATTGATAATATCGGGAGTAATAAGTATAATTATTATAGTTCTAGCGATATAATAGTAAAATATGGCTATTAGTGCCTGTTATATTGATAATAATAAAAGTAATAAGTATATTTATTACAGTTCTATCGATAATAACTGCATAATATGGGTAATAATGCTTGTTATATTGATGATAATAAAAGTAATACGTATATTTATTATAGTTCTAGCGATAATAACTGCATTATATGCGTAATAATGCATGTTATATTGATAATAATATAAGTAATAAGTATAATTATTACAGTTCTGGCGATGATAACTGCAATTTATGGGTAATAATGCACGTTATATTGCTAATAATATAAGTAATAAGTATAATTATTACAGTTCTAGCGATAATAACTGCATAATATGGGCAATAATGCATGTTATATTGATGATAATGAAAGTAGTAAGTATATTTATTACAGTTCTAGCGATAATAACTGCATTATATGCGTAATAATGCATGTTATATTGATAATATCGGGAGTAATAAGTATAATTATTATAGTTCTAGCGATAATAATAGTAAAATATGGCTATTAGTGCCTGTTATATTGATAATAATAAAAGTAATAAGTATATTTATTATACTTCTGTCGATAATAACTGCATTATATGGGTAATAATGCATGTTATATTGATAATATCGGGAGTAATAAGTATAATTATTACAGTTCTAGCGATAATGACTGCATTATATGGGTAATAATGGATGTTATATTGATAATATCGGGAGTAATAAGTATAATTATTACAGTTCTAGCGATAATACTAGTAAAATATGGGTAAGAGTGCCTGTTATATTGATAATAATGAAAGTAATAAGTATGGGTAATGATGCACGTTATATTGCTAATAATATAAGTAATAAGAATAATTATTACAGTTCTAGCGATAATAACTGCATAATATGGGCAATAATGCATGTTATATTGATGATAATGAAAGTAGTAAGTATATTTATTACATTTCTAGCGATAATACCTGCATTATATGCGTAATAATGCATGTTATATTGATAATATTGGGAGTAATAAGTATAATTATTATAGTTCTAGCGATAATAATAGTAAAATATGGCTATTAGTGCCTGCTATATTGATAATTATAAAAGTAATAAGTATATTTATTATACTTCTGTCGATAATAACTGCATTATATGGGTAATAATGCATGTTATATTGATAATAATATAAGTAATAAGTATAATTATTACAGTTCTAGCGATAATAACTGCATTATATGCGTAATAATGCATGTTATATTGATAATATCGGGAGTAATAAGTATAATTATTATAGTTCTAGCGATAATAATAGTAAAATATGGCTATTAGTGCCTGCTATATTGATAATAATAAAAGTAATAAGTATATTTATTATACTTCTGTCGATAATAACTGCATTATATGGGTAATAATGCATGTTATATTGCTAATAATATAAGTAATAAGTATAATTATTACAGTTCTAGCGATAATAACTGCATTATATGGGTAATAATGCATGTTATATTGATAATATCGGGAGTAATAAGTATAATAATTATAGTTCTAGCGATAATAATAGTAAAATATGGCAAACAGTGCATGTTATATTGATAATAATAAAAGTAATAAGTATATTTATTACAGTTCTATCGATAATAACTGCATAATATGGGTAATAATGCATGTTATATTGATGATAATAAAAGTAATACGTATATTTATTATAGTTCTAGCGATAATAACTGCATTATATGCGTCATAATGCATGTTATATTGATAATAATAAAAGTAATAAGTATATTTATTACAGTTCTAGCTATAATAACTCCATTATATGGGTAATAAAGCATGTTATATTGATAATATCGGGAGTAATAAGTATAATTATTACAGTTCTAGCGATAATAACTGCATTATACGGGTAATAATGCATGTTATATTGATAATATTGGGAGTAATAAGTACAATTATTATAGTTCTAGCGATAATAATAGTAAAATATGGCTATTAGTGCCTGCTATATTGATAATAATAAAAGTAATAAGTATATTTATTATACTTCTGTCGATAATAACTGCATTATATGGGTAATAATGCATGTTATATTGATAATAATATAAGTAATAAGTATAATTATTACAGTTCTAGCGATAATAACTGCATTATATGCGTAATAATGCATGTTATATTGATAATATCGGGAGTAATAAGTATAATTATTATAGTTCTACCGATAATAATAGTAAAATATGGCTATTAGTTCCTGCTATATTGATAATAATAAAAGTAATAAGTATATTTATTATACTCCTGTCGATAATAACTGCATTATATGCGTAATAATGCATGTTATATTGATAATATCGGGAGTAATAAGTATAATTATTATAGTTCTAGCGATAATAATAGTAAAATATGGCTATTAGTGCCTGCTATATTGATAATAATAAAAGTAATAAGTATATTTATTATACTTCTGTCGATAATAACTGCATTATATGGGTAATAATGCATGTTATATTGCTAATAATATAAGTAATAAGTATAATTATTACAGTTCTAGCGATAATAACTGCATTATATGGGTAATAATGCATGTTATATTGATAATATCGGGAGTAATAAGTATAATAATTATAGTTCTAGCGATAATAATAGTAAAATATGGCAAACAGTGTATGTTATATTGATAATAATAAAAGTAATAAGTATATTTATTACAGTTCTATCGATAATAACTGCATAATATGGGTAATAATGCATGTTATATTGATGATAATAAAAGTAATACGTATATTTATTATAGTTCTAGCGATAATAACTGCATTATATGCGTAATAATGCATGTTATATTGATAATAATATAAGTAATAAGTATAATTATTACAGTCTAGCGATAATAACTGCATTATATGCGTAATAATGCATGTTATATTGATAATATCGGGAGTAATAAGTATAATTATTATAGTTCTAGCGATAATAATAGTAAAATATGGCTATTAGTGCCTGCTATATTGATAATAATAAAAGTAATAAGTATATTTATTATACTTCTGTCGATAATAACTGCATTATATGGGTAATAATGCATGTTATATTGATGATAATGAAAGTAGTAAGTATATTTATTACATTTCTAGCGATAATACCTGCATTATATGCGTAATAATGCATGTTATATTGATAATATTGGGAGTAATATGTATAATTATTATAGTTCTAGCGATAATAATAGTAAAATATGGCTATTAGTGCCTGCTATATTGATAATTATAAAAGTAATAAGTATATTTATTATACTTCTGTCGATAATAACTGCATTATATGGGTAATAATGCATGTTATATTGATAATAATATAAGTAATAAGTATAATTATTACAGTTCTAGCGATAATAACTGCATTATATGCGTAATAATGCATGTTATATTGATAATATCGGGAGTAATAAGTATAATTATTATAGTTCTACCGATAATAATAGTAAAATATGGCTATTAGTGCCTGCTATATTGATAATAATAAAAGTAATAAGTATATTTATTATACTTCTGTCGATAATAACTGCATTATATGCGTAATAATGCATGTTATATTGATAATATCGGGAGTAATAAGTATAATTATTATAGTTCTAGCGATAATAATAGTAAAATATGGCTATTAGTGCCTGCTATATTGATAATAATAAAAGTAATAAGTATATTTATTATACTTCTGTCGATAATAACTGCATTATATGGGTAATAATGCATGTTATATTGCTAATAATATAAGTAATAAGTATAATTATTACAGTTCTAGCGATAATAACTGCATTATATGGGTAATAATGCATGTTATATTGATAATATCGGGAGTAATAAGTATAATAACTATAGTTCTAGCGATAATAATAGTAAAATATGGCAAACAGTGCATGTTATATTGATAATAATAAAAGTAATAAGTATATTTATTACAGTTCTATCGATAATAACTGCATAATATGGGTAATAATGCATGTTATATTGATGATAATAAAAGTAATACGTATATTTATTATAGTTCTAGCGATAATAACTGCATTATATGCGTCATAATGCATGTTATATTGATAATAATAAAAGTAATAAGTATATTTATTACAGTTCTAGCTATAATAACTCCATTATATGGGTAATAAAGCATGTTATATTGATAATATCGGGAGTAATAAGTATAATTATTACAGTTCTAGCGATAATAACTGCATTATACGGGTAATAATGCATGTTATATTGATAATATTGGGAGTAATAAGTACAATTATTATAGTTCTAGCGATAATAATAGTAAAATATGGCTATTAGTGCCTGCTATATTGATAATAATAAAAGTAATAAGTATATTTATTATACTTCTGTCGATAATAACTGCATTATATGGGTAATAATGCATGTTATATTGATAATAATATAAGTAATAAGTATAATTATTACAGTTCTAGCGATAATAACTGCATTATATGCGTAATAATGCATGTTATATTGATAATATCGGGAGTAATAAGTATAATTATTATAGTTCTACCGATAATAATAGTAAAATATGGCTATTAGTTCCTGCTATATTGATAATAATAAAAGTAATAAGTATATTTATTATACTCCTGTCGATAATAACTGCATTATATGCGTAATAATGCATGTTATATTGATAATATCGGGAGTAATAAGTATAATTATTATAGTTCTAGCGATAATAATAGTAAAATATGGCTATTAGTGCCTGCTATATTGATAATAATAAAAGTAATAAGTATATTTATTATACTTC
Source organism: Megachile leachella (assembly GCA_963576845.1). Lineage (NCBI taxonomy): Eukaryota > Metazoa > Arthropoda > Insecta > Hymenoptera > Megachilidae > Megachile > Megachile leachella. The sequence goes on from CAUYWW010000002.1 coordinate 29,389, forward strand.
TGTCGATAATAACTGCATTATATGGGTAATAATGCATGTTATATTGCTAATAATATAAGTAATAAGTATAATTATTACAGTTCTAGCGATAATAACTGCATTATATGGGTAATAATGCATGTTATATTGATAATATCGGGAGTAATAAGTATAATAATTATAGTTCTAGCGATAATAATAGTAAAATATGGCAAACAGTGTATGTTATATTGATAATAATAAAAGTAATAAGTATATTTATTACAGTTCTATCGATAATAACTGCATAATATGGGTAATAATGCATGTTATATTGATGATAATAAAAGTAATACGTATATTTATTATAGTTCTAGCGATAATAACTGCATTATATGCGTAATAATGCATGTTATATTGATAATAATATAAGTAATAAGTATAATTATTACAGTTCTAGCGATAATAACTGCATTATATGCGTAATAATGCATGTTATATTGATAATATCGGGAGTAATAAGTATAATTATTATAGTTCTAGCGATAATAATAGTAAAATATGGCTATTAATGCCTGCTATATTGATAATAATAAAAGTAATAAGTATATTTATTATACTTCTGTCGATAATAACTGCATTATATGGGTAATAATGCATGTTATATTGCTAATAATATAAGTAATGAGTATAATTATTACAGTTCTAGCGATAATAACTGCATTACATGGGTAATAATGCATGTTACATTGATAATATCGGGAGTAATAAGTATAATTATTATAGTTCTAGCGATAATAATAGTAAAATATGGCAAGCAGTGCATGTTATATTGATAATAATAAAAGTAATAAGTATATTTATTACAGTTCTATCGATAATAACTGCATAATATGGGTAATAATGCTTGTTATATTGATGATAATAAAAGTAATACGTATATTTATTATAGTTCTAGCGATAATAACTGCATTATATGCGTAATAATGCATGTTATATTGATAATAATATAAGTAATAAGTATAATTATTACAGTTCTAGCGATAATAATAGTAAAATATGGCTATTAGTGCCTGCTATATTGATAATTATAAAAGTAATAAGTATATTTATTATACTTCTGTCGATAATAACTGCATTATATGGGTAATAATGCATGTTATATTGATAACAATATAAGTAATAAGTATAATTATTACAGTTCTAGCGATAATAACTGCATTATACGGGTAATAATGCATGTTATATTGATGATAATAAAAGTAATAAGTATATTTATTACAGTTCTAGCTATAATAACTCCATTATATGGGTAATAAAGCATGTTATATTGATAATATCGGGAGTAATAAGTATAATTATTACAGTTCTAGCGATAATAACTGCATTATATGCGTAATAATGCATGTTATATTGATAATATCGGGAGTAATAAGTATAATTATTATAGTTCTAGCGATAATAATAGTAAAATATATCTAACAGTGCCTGTTATATTGATAATAATAAAAGTAATAAGTATATTTACTATAGTTCTATCGATAATAACTGCATAATATGGGTAATAATGCATGTTATATTGATAATATCGGGAGTAATAAGTATAATTATTACAGTTCTAGCGATAATACTAGTAAAATATATCTAACAGTGCCTGTTATATTGATAATAATAATAGTAATAAGTATATTTATTATACTTCTGTCGATAATACCTGCATTATATGCGTAATAATGCATGTTATATTGATAATATCGGGAGTAATAAGTATAATAATTATAGTTCTAGCGATAATAATAGTAAAATATGGCAAACAGTGCATGTTATATTGATAATAATAAAAGTAATAAGTATATTTATTACAGTTCTATCGATAATAACTGCATAATATGGGTAATAATGCATGTTATATTGATGATAATAAAAGTAATACGTATATTTATTATAGTTCTAGCGATAATAACTGCATTATATGCGTAATAATGCATGTTATATTGATAATAATATAAGTAATAAGTATAATTATTACAGTTCTAGCGATAATAACTGCATTATATGGGTAATAACGCACGTTATATTGCTAACAATATAAGTAATAAGTATAATTATTACAGTTCTAGCGATAATAACTGCATTATACGGGTAATAATGCATGTTATATTGATAATATTGGGAGTAATAAGTATAATTATTATAGTTCTAGCGATAATGATTGTAAAATATTTCTAATAGTGCATGTTATATTGATAATAATAAAGGTTATAAGTATATTTATTACAGTTCTATCGATAATAACTGCATAATATGGGTAATAATGCATGTTATATTGATGATAATAAAAGTAATAAGTATATTTATTACAGTTCTAGCTATAATAACTCCATTATATGGGTAATAAAGCATGTTATATTGATAATATCGGGAGTAATAAGTATAATTATTACAGTTCTAGCGATAATAACTGCATTATATGCGTAATAATGCATGTTATATTGATAATATCGGGAGTAATAAGTATAATTATTATATTTCTAGCGATAATAATAGTAAAATATATCTAACAGTGCCTGTTATATTGATAATAATAAAAGTAATAAGTATATTTACTATAGTTCTATCGATAATAACTGCATAATATGGGTAATAATGCATGTTATATTGATAATATCGGGAGTAATAAGTATAATTATTACAGTTCTAGCGATAATACTAGTAAAATATATCTAACAGTGCCTGTTATATTGATAATAATAATAGTAATAAGTATATTTATTATACTTCTGTCGATAATACCTGCATTATATGCGTAATAATGCATGTTATATTGATAATATCGGGAGTAATAAGTATAATTATTACAGTTCTAGCGATAATAATAGTAAAATATGGCTAATAGTACATGTTATACTGATAACAATAAAAGTAATAAGTATATTTATTATACTTCTGTCGATAATAACTGCATTATATGGGTAATAATGCATGTTATATTGATAATATCGGGAGTAATAAGTATAATTATTACAGTTCTAGCGATAATAACTGCATTATATGGGTAATAATGCATGTTATATTGCTAATAATATAAGTAATAAGTATAATTATTACAGTTCTAGCGATAATAACTGCATTATACGGGTAATAATGCATGTTATATTGATAATATTGGGAGTAATAAGTACAATTATTATAGTTCTAGCGATAATAATAGTAAAATATGGCTATTAGTGCCTGCTATATTGATAATAATAAAAGTAATAAGTATATTTATTATACTTCTGTCGATAATAACTGCATTATATGGGTAATAATGCATGTTATATTGATAATAATATAAGTAATAAGTATAATTATTACAGTTCTAGCGATAATAACTGCATTATATGCGTAATAATGCATGTTATATTGATAATATCGGGAGTAATAAGTATAATTATTATAGTTCTACCGATAATAATAGTAAAATATGGCTATTAGTTCCTGCTATATTGATAATAATAAAAGTAATAAGTATATTTATTATACTCCTCTCGATAATAACTGCATTATATGCGTAATAATGCATGTTATATTGATAATATCGGGAGTAATAAGTATAATTATTATAGTTCTAGCGATAATAATAGTAAAATATGGCTATTAGTGCCTGCTATATTGATAATAATAAAAGTAATAAGTATATTTATTATACTTCTGTCGATAATAACTGCATTATATGGGTAATAATGCATGTTATATTGCTAATAATATAAGTAATAAGTATAATTATTACAGTTCTAGCGATAATAACTGCATTATATGGGTAATAATGCATGTTATATTGATAATATCGGGAGTAATAAGTATAATAATTATAGTTCTAGCGATAATAATAGTAAAATATGGCAAACAGTGTATGTTATATTGATAATAATAAAAGTAATAAGTATATTTATTACAGTTCTATCGATAATAACTGCATAATATGGGTAATAATGCATGTTATATTGATGATAATAAAAGTAATACGTATATTTATTATAGTTCTAGCGATAATAACTGCATTATATGCGTAATAATGCATGTTATATTGATAATAATATAAGTAATAAGTATAATTATTACAGTTCTAGCGATAATAACTGCATTATATGCGTAATAATGCATGTTATATTGATAATATCGGGAGTAATAAGTATAATTATTATAGTTCTAGCGATAATAATAGTAAAATATGGCTATTAGTGCCTGCTATATTGATAATAATAAAAGTAATAAGTATATTTATTATACTTCTGTCGATAATAACTGCATTATATGGGTAATAATGCATGTTATATTGCTAATAATATAAGTAATGAGTATAATTATTACAGTTCTAGCGATAATAACTGCATTATATGGGTAATAATGCATGTTACATTGATAATATCGGGAGTAATAAGTATAATTATTATAGTTCTAGCGATAATAATAGTAAAATATGGCAAGCAGTGCATGTTATATTGATAATAATAAAAGTAATAAGTATATTTATTACAGTTCTATCGATAATAACTGCATAATATGGGTAATAATGCTTGTTATATTGATGATAATAAAAGTAATACGTATATTTATTATAGTTCTAGCGATAATAACTGCATTATATGCGTAATAATGCATGTTATATTGATAATAATATAAGTAATAAGTATAATTATTACAGTTCTAGCGATAATAATAGTAAAATATGGCTATTAGTGCCTGCTATATTGATAATTATAAAAGTAATAAGTATATTTATTATACTTCTGTCGATAATAACTGCATTATATGGGTAATAATGCATGTTATATTGATAACAATATAAGTAATAAGTATAATTATTACAGTTCTAGCGATAATAACTGCATTATACGGGTAATAATGCATGTTATATTGATGATAATAAAAGTAATAAGTATATTTATTACAGTTCTAGCTATAATAACTCCATTATATGGGTAATAAAGCATGTTATATTGATAATATCGGGAGTAATAAGTATAATTATTACAGTTCTAGCGATAATAACTGCATTATATGCGTAATAATGCATGTTATATTGATAATATCGGGAGTAATAAGTATAATTATTATAGTTCTAGCGATAATAATAGTAAAATATATCTAACAGTGCCTGTTATATTGATAATAATAAAAGTAATAAGTATATTTACTATAGTTCTATCGATAATAACTGCATAATATGGGTAATAATGCATGTTATATTGATAATATCGGGAGTAATAAGTATAATTATTACAGTTCTAGCGATAATACTAGTAAAATATATCTAACAGTGCCTGTTATATTGATAATAATAATAGTAATAAGTATATTTATTATACTTCTGTCGATAATACCTGCATTGTATGCGTAATAATGCATGTTATATTGATAATATCGGGAGTAATAAGTATAATAATTATAGTTCTAGCGATAATAATAGTAAAATATGGCAAACAGTGCATGTTATATTGATAATAATAAAAGTAATAAGTATATTTATTACAGTTCTATCGATAATAACTGCATAATATGGGTAATAATGCATGTTATATTGATGATAATAAAAGTAATACGTATATTTATTATAGTTCTAGCGATAATAACTGCATTATATGCGTAATAATGCATGTTATATTGATAATAATATAAGTAATAAGTATAATTATTACAGTTCTAGCGATAATAACTGCATTATATGGGTAATAACGCACGTTATATTGCTAACAATATAAGTAATAAGTATAATTATTACAGTTCTAGCGATAATAACTGCATTATACGGGTAATAATGCATGTTATATTGATAATATTGGGAGTAATAAGTATAATTATTATAGTTCTAGCGATAATGATTGTAAAATATTTCTAATAGTGCATGTTATATTGATAATAATAAAGGTTATAAGTATATTTATTACAGTTCTATCGATAATAACTGCATAATATGGGTAATAATGCATGTTATATTGATGATAATAAAAGTAATAAGTATATTTATTACAGTTCTAGCTATAATAACTCCATTATATGGGTAATAAAGCATGTTATATTGATAATATCGGGAGTAATAAGTATAATTATTACAGTTCTAGCGATAATAACTGCATTATATGCGTAATAATGCATGTTATATTGATAATATCGGGAGTAATAAGTATAATTATTATAGTTCTAGCGATAATAATAGTAAAATATATCTAACAGTGCCTGTTATATTGATAATAATAAAAGTAATAAGTATATTTACTATAGTTCTATCGATAATAACTGCATAATATGGGTAATAATGCATGTTATATTGATAATATCGGGAGTAATAAGTATAATTATTACAGTTCTAGCGATAATACTAGTAAAATATATCTAACAGTGCCTGTTATATTGATAATAATAATAGTAATAAGTATATTTATTATACTTCTGTCGATAATACCTGCATTATATGCGTAATAATGCATGTTATATTGATAATATCGGGAGTAATAAGTATAATTATTACAGTTCTAGCGATAATAATAGTAAAATATGGCTAATAGTACATGTTATACTGATAACAATAAAAGTAATAAGTATATTTATTATACTTCTGTCGATAATAACTGCATTATATGGGTAATAATGCATGTTATATTGATAATATCGGGAGTAATAAGTATAATTATTACAGTTCTAGCGATAATAACTGCATTATATGGGTAATAATGGATGTTATATTGATAATATCGGGAGTAATAAGTATAATTATTACAGTTCTAGCGATAATACTAGTAAAATATGGGTAAGAGTGCCTGTTATATTGATAATAATGAAAGTAATAAGTATGGGTAATAATGCACGTTATATTGCTAATAATATAAGTAATAAGTATAATTATTACAGTTCTAGCGATAATAACTGCATAATATGGGCAATAATGCATGTTATATTGATGATAATGAAAGTAGTAAGTATATTTATTACATTTCTAGCGATAATACCTGCATTATATGCGTAATAATGCATGTTATATTGATAATATTGGGAGTAATAAGTATAATTATTATAGTTCTAGCGATAATAATAGTAAAATATGGCTATTAGTGCCTGCTATATTGATAATTATAAAAGTAATAAGTATATTTATTATACTTCTGTCGATAATAACTGCATTATATGGGTAATAATGCATGTTATATTGATAACAATATAAGTAATAAGTATAATTATTACAGTTCTAGCGATAATAACTGCATTATATGCGTAATAATGCATGTTATATTGATAATATCGGGAGTAATAAGTATAATTATTATAGTTCTACCGATAATAATAGTAAAATATGGCTATTAGTGCCTGCTATATTGATAATAATAAAAGTAATAAGTATATTTATTATACTTCTGTCGATAATAACTGCATTATATGCGTAATAATGCATGTTATATTGATAATATCGGGAGTAATAAGTATAATTATTATAGTTCTAGCGATAATAATAGTAAAATATGGCTATTAGTGCCTGCTATATTGATAATAATAAAAGTAATAAGTATATTTATTATACTTCTGTCGATAATAACTGCATTATATGGGTAATAATGCATGTTATATTGCTAATAATATAAGTAATAAGTATAATTATTACAGTTCTAGCGATAATAACTGCATTATATGGGTAATAATGCATGTTATATTGATAATATCGGGAGTAATAAGTATAATAATTATAGTTCTAGCGATAATAATAGTAAAATATATCTAACAGTGCCTGTTATATTGATAATAATAATAGTAATAAGTATATTTATTATACTTCTGTCGATAATACCTGCATTATATGCGTAATAATGCATGTTATATTGATAATATCGGGAGTAATAAGTATAATTATTACAGTTCTAGCGATAATAATAGTAAAATATGGCTAATAGTACATGTTATACTGATAACAATAAAAGTAATAAGTATATTTATTATACTTCTGTCGATAATAACTGCATTATATGGGTAATAATGCATGTTATATTGATAATATCGGGAGTAATAAGTATAATTATTACAGTTCTAGCGATAATAACTGCATTATATGGGTAATAATGCATGTTATATTGCTAATAATATAAGTAATAAGTATAATTATTACAGTTCTAGCGATAATAACTGCATTATACGGGTAATAATGCATGTTATATTGATAATATTGGGAGTAATAAGTACAATTATTATAGTTCTAGCGATAATAATAGTAAAATATGGCTATTAGTGCCTGCTATATTGATAATAATAAAAGTAATAAGTATATTTATTATACTTCTGTCGATAATAACTGCATTATATGGGTAATAATGCATGTTATATTGATAATAATATAAGTAATAAGTATAATTATTACAGTTCTAGCGATAATAACTGCATTATATGCGTAATAATGCATGTTATATTGATAATATCGGGAGTAATAAGTATAATTATTATAGTTCTACCGATAATAATAGTAAAATATGGCTATTAGTTCCTGCTATATTGATAATAATAAAAGTAATAAGTATATTTATTATACTCCTCTCGATAATAACTGCATTATATGCGTAATAATGCATGTTATATTGATAATATCGGGAGTAATAAGTATAATTATTATAGTTCTAGCGATAATAATAGTAAAATATGGCTATTAGTGCCTGCTATATTGATAATAATAAAAGTAATAAGTATATTTATTATACTTCTGTCGATAATAACTGCATTATATGGGTAATAATGCATGTTATATTGCTAATAATATAAGTAATAAGTATAATTATTACAGTTCTAGCGATAATAACTGCATTATATGGGTAATAATGCATGTTATATTGATAATATCGGGAGTAATAAGTATAATAATTATAGTTCTAGCGATAATAATAGTAAAATATGGCAAACAGTGTATGTTATATTGATAATAATAAAAGTAATAAGTATATTTATTACAGTTCTATCGATAATAACTGCATAATATGGGTAATAATGCATGTTATATTGATGATAATAAAAGTAATACGTATATTTATTATAGTTCTAGCGATAATAACTGCATTATATGCGTAATAATGCATGTTATATTGATAATAATATAAGTAATAAGTATAATTATTACAGTTCTAGCGATAATAACTGCATTATATGCGTAATAATGCATGTTATATTGATAATATCGGGAGTAATAAGTATAATTATTATAGTTCTAGCGATAATAATAGTAAAATATGGCTATTAGTGCCTGCTATATTGATAATAATAAAAGTAATAAGTATATTTATTATACTTCTGTCGATAATAACTGCATTATATGGGTAATAATGCATGTTATATTGCTAATAATATAAGTAATGAGTATAATTATTACAGTTCTAGCGATAATAACTGCATTATATGGGTAATAATGCATGTTACATTGATAATATCGGGAGTAATAAGTATAATTATTATAGTTCTAGCGATAATAATAGTAAAATATGGCAAGCAGTGCATGTTATATTGATAATAATAAAAGTAATAAGTATATTTATTACAGTTCTATCGATAATAACTGCATAATATGGGTAATAATGCTTGTTATATTGATGATAATAAAAGTAATACGTATATTTATTATAGTTCTAGCGATAATAACTGCATTATATGCGTAATAATGCATGTTATATTGATAATAATATAAGTAATAAGTATAATTATTACAGTTCTAGCGATAATAATAGTAAAATATGGCTATTAGTGCCTGCTATATTGATAATTATAAAAGTAATAAGTATATTTATTATACTTCTGTCGATAATAACTGCATTATATGGGTAATAATGCATGTTATATTGATAACAATATAAGTAATAAGTATAATTATTACAGTTCTAGCGATAATAACTGCATTATACGGGTAATAATGCATGTTATATTGATGATAATAAAAGTAATAAGTATATTTATTACAGTTCTAGCTATAATAACTCCATTATATGGGTAATAAAGCATGTTATATTGATAATATCGGGAGTAATAAGTATAATTATTACAGTTCTAGCGATAATAACTGCATTATATGCGTAATAATGCATGTTATATTGATAATATCGGGAGTAATAAGTATAATTATTATAGTTCTAGCGATAATAATAGTAAAATATATCTAACAGTGCCTGTTATATTGATAATAATAAAAGTAATAAGTATATTTACTATAGTTCTATCGATAATAACTGCATAATATGGGTAATAATGCATGTTATATTGATAATATCGGGAGTAATAAGTATAATTATTACAGTTCTAGCGATAATACTAGTAAAATATATCTAACAGTGCCTGTTATATTGATAATAATAATAGTAATAAGTATATTTATTATACTTCTGTCGATAATACCTGCATTGTATGCGTAATAATGCATGTTATATTGATAATATCGGGAGTAATAAGTATAATAATTATAGTTCTAGCGATAATAATAGTAAAATATGGCAAACAGTGCATGTTATATTGATAATAATAAAAGTAATAAGTATATTTATTACAGTTCTATCGATAATAACTGCATAATATGGGTAATAATGCATGTTATATTGATGATAATAAAAGTAATACGTATATTTATTATAGTTCTAGCGATAATAACTGCATTATATGCGTAATAATGCATGTTATATTGATAATAATATAAGTAATAAGTATAATTATTACAGTTCTAGCGATAATAACTGCATTATATGGGTAATAACGCACGTTATATTGCTAACAATATAAGTAATAAGTATAATTATTACAGTTCTAGCGATAATAACTGCATTATACGGGTAATAATGCATGTTATATTGATAATATTGGGAGTAATAAGTATAATTATTATAGTTCTAGCGATAATGATTGTAAAATATTTCTAATAGTGCATGTTATATTGATAATAATAAAGGTTATAAGTATATTTATTACAGTTCTATCGATAATAACTGCATAATATGGGTAATAATGCATGTTATATTGATGATAATAAAAGTAATAAGTATATTTATTACAGTTCTAGCTATAATAACTCCATTATATGGGTAATAAAGCATGTTATATTGATAATATCGGGAGTAATAAGTATAATTATTACAGTTCTAGCGATAATAACTGCATTATATGCGTAATAATGCATGTTATATTGATAATATCGGGAGTAATAAGTATAATTATTATAGTTCTAGCGATAATAATAGTAAAATATATCTAACAGTGCCTGTTATATTGATAATAATAAAAGTAATAAGTATATTTACTATAGTTCTATCGATAATAACTGCATAATATGGGTAATAATGCATGTTATATTGATAATATCGGGAGTAATAAGTATAATTATTACAGTTCTAGCGATAATACTAGTAAAATATATCTAACAGTGCCTGTTATATTGATAATAATAATAGTAATAAGTATATTTATTATACTTCTGTCGATAATACCTGCATTATATGCGTAATAATGCATGTTATATTGATAATATCGGGAGTAATAAGTATAATTATTACAGTTCTAGCGATAATAATAGTAAAATATGGCTAATAGTACATGTTATACTGATAACAATAAAAGTAATAAGTATATTTATTATACTTCTGTCGATAATAACTGCATTATATGGGTAATAATGCATGTTATATTGATAATATCGGGAGTAATAAGTATAATTATTACAGTTCTAGCGATAATAACTGCATTATATGGGTAATAATGGATGTTATATTGATAATATCGGGAGTAATAAGTATAATTATTACAGTTCTAGCGATAATACTAGTAAAATATGGGTAAGAGTGCCTGTTATATTGATAATAATGAAAGTAATAAGTATGGGTAATAATGCACGTTATATTGCTAATAATATAAGTAATAAGTATAATTATTACAGTTCTAGCGATAATAACTGCATAATATGGGCAATAATGCATGTTATATTGATGATAATGAAAGTAGTAAGTATATTTATTACATTTCTAGCGATAATACCTGCATTATATGCGTAATAATGCATGTTATATTGATAATATTGGGAGTAATAAGTATAATTATTATAGTTCTAGCGATAATAATAGTAAAATATGGCTATTAGTGCCTGCTATATTGATAATTATAAAAGTAATAAGTATATTTATTATACTTCTGTCGATAATAACTGCATTATATGGGTAATAATGCATGTTATATTGATAACAATATAAGTAATAAGTATAATTATTACAGTTCTAGCGATAATAACTGCATTATATGCGTAATAATGCATGTTATATTGATAATATCGGGAGTAATAAGTATAATTATTATAGTTCTACCGATAATAATAGTAAAATATGGCTATTAGTGCCTGCTATATTGATAATAATAAAAGTAATAAGTATATTTATTATACTTCTGTCGATAATAACTGCATTATATGCGTAATAATGCATGTTATATTGATAATATCGGGAGTAATAAGTATAATTATTATAGTTCTAGCGATAATAATAGTAAAATATGGCTATTAGTGCCTGCTATATTGATAATAATAAAAGTAATAAGTATATTTATTATACTTCTGTCGATAATAACTGCATTATATGGGTAATAATGCATGTTATATTGCTAATAATATAAGTAATAAGTATAATTATTACAGTTCTAGCGATAATAACTGCATTATATGGGTAATAATGCATGTTATATTGATAATATCGGGAGTAATAAGTATAATAATTATAGTTCTAGCGATAATAATAGTAAAATATGGCAAACAGTGTATGTTATATTGATAATAATAAAAGTAATAAGTATATTTATTACAGTTCTATCGATAATAACTGCATAATATGGGTAATAATGCATGTTATATTGATGATAATAAAAGTAATACGTATATTTATTATAGTTCTAGCGATAATAACTGCATTATATGCGTAATAATGCATGTTATATTGATAATAATATAAGTAATAAGTATAATTATTACAGTTCTAGCGATAATAACTGCATTATATGCGTAATAATGCATGTTATATTGATAATATCGGGAGTAATAAGTATAATTATTATAGTTCTAGCGATAATAATAGTAAAATATGGCTATTAGTGCCTGCTATATTGATAATAATAAAAGTAATAAGTATATTTATTATACTTCTGTCGATAATAACTGCATTATATGGGTAATAATGCATGTTATATTGCTAATAATATAAGTAATGAGTATAATTATTACGGTTCTAGCGATAATAACTGCATTATATGGGTAATAATGCATGTTATATTGATAATATCGGGAGTAATAAGTATAATTATTATAGTTCTAGCGATAATAATAGTAAAATATGGCAAGCAGTGCATGTTATATTGATAATAATAAAAGTAATAAGTATATTTATTACAGTTCTATCGATAATAACTGCATAATATGGGTAATAATGCTTGTTATATTGATGATAATAAAAGTAATACGTATATTTATTATAGTTCTAGCGATAATAACTGCATTATATGCGTAATAATGCATGTTATATTGATAATAATATAAGTAATAAGTATAATTATTACAGTTCTAGCGATGATAACTGCAATTTATGGGTAATAATGCACGTTATATTGCTAATAATATAAGTAATAAGTATAATTATTACAGTTCTAGCGATAATAACTGCATAATATGGGCAATAATGCATGTTATATTGATGATAATGAAAGTAGTAAGTATATTTATTACAGTTCTAGCGATAATAACTGCATTATATGCGTAATAATGCATGTTATATTGATAATATCGGGAGTAATAAGTATAATTATTATAGTTCTAGCGATAATAATAGTAAAATATGGCTATTAGTGCCTGTTATATTGATAATAATAAAAGTAATAAGTATATTTATTATACTTCTGTCGATAATAACTGCATTATATGGGTAATAATGCATGTTATATTGATAATATCGGGAGTAATAAGTATAATTATTACAGTTCTAGCGATAATAACTGCATTATATGGGTAATAATGGATGTTATATTGACAATATCGGGAGTAATAAGTATAATTATTACAGTTCTAGCGATAATAACTGCATTATATAGGTAATAATGCATGTTATATTGATAATATTGGGAGTAATAAGTATAATTATTATAGTTCTAGCGATAATGATTGTAAAATATTTCTAATAGTGCATGTTATATTGATAATAATAAAGGTTATAAGTATATTTATTGCAGTTCTATCGATAATAACTGCATAATATGGGTAATAATGCATGTTATATTGATGATAATAAAAGTAATAAGTATATTTATTACAGTTCTAGCTATAATAACTCCATTATATGGGTAATAAAGCATGTTATATTGATAATATCGGGAGTAATATGTATAATTATTACAGTTCTAGCGATAATAACTGCATTATATGCGTAATAATGCATGTTATATTGATAATATCGGGAGTAATAAGTATAATTATTATAGTTCTAGCGATAATAATAGTAAAATATGGCAAACAGTGCATGTTATATTGATAATAATAAAAGTAATAAGTATATTTATTACAGTTCTATCGATAATAACTGCATAATATGGGTAATAATGCATGTTATATTGATGATAATAAAAGTAATACGTATATTTATTATAGTTCTAGCGATAATAACTGCATTATATGCGTAATAATGCATGTTATATTGATAATAATATAAGTAATAAGTATAATTATTACAGTTCTAGCGATAATAACTGCATTATATGGGTAATAACGCACGTTATATTGCTAACAATATAAGTAATAAGTATAATTATTACAGTTCTAGCGATAATAACTGCATTATACGGGTAATAATGCATGTTATATTGATAATATTGGGAGTAATAAGTATAATTATTATAGTTCTAGCGATAATGATTGTAAAATATTTCTAATAGTGCATGTTATATTGATAATAATAAAGGTTATAAGTATATTTATTACAGTTCTATCGATAATAACTGCATAATATGGGTAATAATGCATGTTATATTGATGATAATAAAAGTAATAAGTATATTTATTACAGTTCTAGCTATAATAACTCCATTATATGGGTAATAAAGCATGTTATATTGATAATATCGGGAGTAATAAGTATAATTATTACAGTTCTAGCGATAATAACTGCATTATATGCGTAATAATGCATGTTATATTGATAATATCGGGAGTAATAAGTATAATTATTATAGTTCTAGCGATAATAATAGTAAAATATATCTAACAGTGCCTGTTATATTGATAATAATAAAAGTAATAAGTATATTTACTATAGTTCTATCGATAATAACTGCATAATATGGGTAATAATGCATGTTATATTGATAATATCGGGAGTAATAAGTATAATTATTACAGTTCTAGCGATAATACTAGTAAAATATATCTAACAGTGCCTGTTATATTGATAATAATAATAGTAATAAGTATATTTATTATACTTCTGTCGATAATACCTGCATTATATGCGTAATAATGCATGTTATATTGATAATATCGGGAGTAATAAGTATAATAATTATAGTTCTAGCGATAATAATAGTAAAATATGGCAAACAGTGCATGTTATATTGATAATAATAAAAGTAATAAGTATATTTATTACAGTTCTATCGATAATAACTGCATAATATGGGTAATAATGCATGTTATATTGATGATAATAAAAGTAATACGTATATTTATTATAGTTCTAGCGATAATAACTGCATTATATGCGTAATAATGCATGTTATATTGATAATAATATAAGTAATAAGTATAATTATTACAGTTCTAGCGATAATAACTGCATTATATGGGTAATAACGCACGTTATATTGCTAACAATATAAGTAATAAGTATAATTATTACAGTTCTAGCGATAATAACTGCATTATACGGGTAATAATGCATGTTATATTGATAATATTGGGAGTAATAAGTATAATTATTATAGTTCTAGCGATAATGATTGTAAAATATTTCTAATAGTGCATGTTATATTGATAATAATAAAGGTTATAAGTATATTTATTACAGTTCTATCGATAATAACTGCATAATATGGGTAATAATGCATGTTATATTGATGATAATAAAAGTAATAAGTATATTTATTACAGTTCTAGCTATAATAACTCCATTATATGGGTAATAAAGCATGTTATATTGATAATATCGGGAGTAATAAGTATAATTATTACAGTTCTAGCGATAATAACTGCATTATATGCGTAATAATGCATGTTATATTGATAATATCGGGAGTAATAAGTATAATTATTATAGTTCTAGCGATAATAATAGTAAAATATATCTAACAGTGCCTGTTATATTGATAATAATAAAAGTAATAAGTATATTTACTATAGTTCTATCGATAATAACTGCATAATATGGGTAATAATGCATGTTATATTGATAATATCGGGAGTAATAAGTATAATTATTACAGTTCTAGCGATAATACTAGTAAAATATATCTAACAGTGCCTGTTATATTGATAATAATAATAGTAATAAGTATATTTATTATACTTCTGTCGATAATACCTGCATTATATGCGTAATAATGCATGTTATATTGATAATATCGGGAGTAATAAGTATAATTATTACAGTTCTAGCGATAATAATAGTAAAATATGGCTAATAGTACATGTTATACTGATAACAATAAAAGTAATAAGTATATTTATTATACTTCTGTCGATAATAACTGCATTATATGGGTAATAATGCATGTTATATTGATAATATCGGGAGTAATAAGTATAATTATTACAGTTCTAGCGATAATAACTGCATTATATGGGTAATAATGGATGTTATATTGATAATATCGGGAGTAATAAGTATAATTATTACAGTTCTAGCGATAATACTAGTAAAATATGGGTAAGAGTGCCTGTTATATTGATAATAATGAAAGTAATAAGTATGGGTAATAATGCACGTTATATTGCTAATAATATAAGTAATAAGTATAATTATTACAGTTCTAGCGATAATAACTGCATAATATGGGCAATAATGCATGTTATATTGATGATAATGAAAGTAGTAAGTATATTTATTACATTTCTAGCGATAATACCTGCATTATATGCGTAATAATGCATGTTATATTGATAATATTGGGAGTAATAAGTATAATTATTATAGTTCTAGCGATAATAATAGTAAAATATGGCTATTAGTGCCTGCTATATTGATAATTATAAAAGTAATAAGTATATTTATTATACTTCTGTCGATAAAAACTGCATTATATGGGTAATAATGCATGTTATATTGATAACAATATAAGTAATAAGTATAATTATTACAGTTCTAGCGATAATAACTGCATTATATGCGTAATAATGCATGTTATATTGATAATATCGGGAGAAATAAGTATAATTATTATAGTTCTAGCGATAATAATAGTAAAATATGGCTATTAGTGCCTGCTATATTGATAATAATAAAAGTAATAAGTATATTTATTATACTTCTGTCGATAATAACTGCATTATATGGGTAATAATGCATGTTATATTGCTAATAATATAAGTAATAAGTATAATTATTACAGTTCTAGCGATAATAACTGCATTATATGGGTAATAATGCATGTTATATTGATAATATCGGGAGTAATAAGTATAATAATTATAGTTCTAGCGATAATAATAGTAAAATATGGCAAACAGTGCATGTTATATTGATAATAATAAAAGTAATAAGTATATTTATTACAGTTCTATCGATAATAACTGCATAATATGGGTAATAATGCATGTTATATTGATGATAATAAAAGTAATACGTATATTTATTATAGTTCTAGCGATAATAACTGCATTATATGCGTAATAATGCATGTTATATTGATAATAATATAAGTAATAAGTATAATTATTACAGTTCTAGCGATAATAACTGCATTATACGGGTAATAATGCATGTTATATTGATAATATTGGGAGTAATAAGTATAATTATTATAGTTCTAGCGATAATGATTGTAAAATATTTCTAATAGTGCATGTTATATTGATAATAATAAAGGTTATAAGTATATTTATTACAGTTCTATCGATAATAACTGCATAATATGGGTAATAATGCATGTTATATTGATGATAATAAAAGTAATAAGTATATTTATTACAGTTCTAGCTATAATAACTCCATTATATGGGTAATAAAGCATGTTATATTGATAATATCGGGAGTAATAAGTATAATTATTACAGTTCTAGCGATAATAACTGCATTATATGCGTAATAATGCATGTTATATTGATAATATCGGGAGTAATAAGTATAATTATTATAGTTCTAGCGATAATAATAGTAAAATATATCTAACAGTGCCTGTTATATTGATAATAATAAAAGTAATAAGTATATTTACTATAGTTCTATCGATAATAACTGCATAATATGGGTAATAATGCATGTTATATTGATAATAATATAAGTAATAAGTATAATTATTACAGTTCTAGCGATAATAACTGCATTATACGGGTAATAATGCATGTTATATTGATAATATCGGGAGTAATAAGTATAATTATTATAGTTCTAGCGATAATGATTGTAAAATATTTCTAATAGTGCATGTTATATTGATAATAATAAAGGTTATAAGTATATTTATTACAGTTCTATCGATAATAACTGCATAATATGGGTAATAATGCATGTTATATTGATGATAATAAAAGTAATAAGTATATTTATTACAGTTCTAGCTATAATAACTCCATTATATGGGTAATAAAGCATGTTATATTGATAATATCGGGAGTAATAAGTATAATTATTACAGTTCTAGCGATAATAACTGCATTATATGCGTAATAATGCATGTTATATTGATAATATCGGGAGTAATAAGTATAATTATTATAGTTCTAGCGATAATAATAGTAAAATATATCTAACAGTGCCTGTTATATTGATAATAATAAAAGTAATAAGTATATTTACTACAGTTCTATCGATAATAACTGCATAATATGGGTAATAATGCATGTTATATTGATAATATCGGGAGTAATAAGTATAATTATTACAGTTCTAGCGATAATACTAGTAAAATATATCTAACAGTGCCTGTTATATTGATAATAATAATAGTAATAAGTATATTTATTATACTTCTGTCGATAATACCTGCATTATATGCGTAATAATGCATGTTATATTGATAATATCGGGAGTAATAAGTATAATTATTACAGTTCTAGCGATAATAATAGTAAAATATGGCTAATAGTACATGTTATACTGATAACAATAAAAGTAATAAGTATATTTATTATACTTCTGTCGATAATAACTGCATTATATGGGTAATAATGCATGTTATATTGATAATATCGGGAGTAATAAGTATAATTATTACAGTTCTAGCGATAATAACTGCATTATATGGGTAATAATGGATGTTATATTGATAATATCGGGAGTAATAAGTATAATTATTACAGTTCTAGCGATAATACTAGTAAAATATGGGTAAGAGTGCCTGTTATATTGATAATAATGAAAGTAATAAGTATGGGTAATAATGCACGTTATATTGCTAATAATATAAGTAATAAGTATAATTATTACAGTTCTAGCGATAATAACTGCATAATATGGGCAATAATGCATGTTATATTGATGATAATGAAAGTAGTAAGTATATTTATTACATTTCTAGCGATAATACCTGCATTATATGCGTAATAATGCATGTTATATTGATAATATTGGGAGTAATAAGTATAATTATTATAGTTCTAGCGATAATAATAGTAAAATATGGCTATTAGTGCCTGCTATATTGATAATTATAAAAGTAATAAGTATATTTATTATACTTCTGTCGATAATAACTGCATTATATGGGTAATAATGCATGTTATATTGATAACAATATAAGTAATAAGTATAATTATTACAGTTCTAGCGATAATAACTGCATTATATGCGTAATAATGCATGTTATATTGATAATATCGGGAGTAATAAGTATAATTATTATAGTTCTAGCGATAATAATAGTAAAATATGGCTATTAGTGCCTGCTATATTGATAATAATAAAAGTAATAAGTATATTTATTATACTTCTGTCGATAATAACTGCATTATATGGGTAATAATGCATGTTATATTGCTAATAATATAAGTAATAAGTATAATTATTACAGTTCTAGCGATAATAACTGCATTATATGGGTAATAATGCATGTTATATTGATAATATCGGGAGTAATAAGTATAATAATTATAGTTCTAGCGATAATAATAGTAAAATATGGCAAACAGTGCATGTTATATTGATAATAATAAAAGTAATAAGTATATTTATTACAGTTCTATCGATAATAACTGCATAATATGGGTAATAATGCATGTTATATTGATGATAATAAAAGTAATACGTATATTTATTATAGTTCTAGCGATAATAACTGCATTATATGCGTAATAATGCATGTTATATTGATAATAATATAAGTAATAAGTATAATTATTACAGTTCTAGCGATAATAACTGCATTATACGGGTAATAATGCATGTTATATTGATAATATTGGGAGTAATAAGTATAATTATTATAGTTCTAGCGATAATGATTGTAAAATATTTCTAATAGTGCATGTTATATTGATAATAATAAAGGTTATAAGTATATTTATTACAGTTCTATCGATAATAACTGCATAATATGGGTAATAATGCATGTTATATTGATGATAATAAAAGTAATAAGTATATTTATTACAGTTCTAGCTATAATAACTCCATTATATGGGTAATAAAGCATGTTATATTGATAATATCGGGAGTAATAAGTATAATTATTACAGTTCTAGCGATAATAACTGCATTATATGCGTAATAATGCATGTTATATTGATAATATCGGGAGTAATAAGTATAATTATTATAGTTCTAGCGATAATAATAGTAAAATATATCTAACAGTGCCTGTTATATTGATAATAATAAAAGTAATAAGTATATTTACTATAGTTCTATCGATAATAACTGCATAATATGGGTAATAATGCATGTTATATTGATAATATCGGGAGTAATAAGTATAATTATTACAGTTCTAGCGATAATACTAGTAAAATATATCTAACAGTGCCTGTTATATTGATAATAATAATAGTAATAAGTATATTTATTATACTTCTGTCGATAATACCTGCATTATATGCGTAATAATGCATGTTATATTGATAATATCGGGAGTAATAAGTATAATTATTACAGTTCTAGCGATAATAATAGTAAAATATGGCTAATAGTACATGTTATACTGATAACAATAAAAGTAATAAGTATATTTATTATACTTCTGTCGATAATAACTGCATTATATGGGTAATAATGCATGTTATATTGATAATATCGGGAGTAATAAGTATAATTATTACAGTTCTAGCGATAATAACTGCATTATATGGGTAATAATGGATGTTATATTGATAATATCGGGAGTAATAAGTATAATTATTACAGTTCTAGCGATAATACTAGTAAAATATGGGTAAGAGTGCCTGTTATATTGATAATAATGAAAGTAATAAGTATGGGTAATAATGCACGTTATATTGCTAATAATATAAGTAATAAGTATAATTATTACAGTTCTAGCGATAATAACTGCATAATATGGGCAATAATGCATGTTATATTGATGATAATGAAAGTAGTAAGTATATTTATTACATTTCTAGCGATAATAACTGCATTATATGCGTAATAATGCATGTTATATTGATAATATTGGGAGTAATAAGTATAATTATTATAGTTCTAGCGATAATAATAGTAAAATATGGCTATTAGTGCCTGCTATATTGATAATTATAAAAGTAATAAGTATATTTACTATAGTTCTATCGATAATAACTGCATAATATGGGTAATAATGCATGTTATATTGATAATATCGGGAGTAATAAGTATAATTATTACAGTTCTAGCGATAATACTAGTAAAATATATCTAACAGTGCCTGTTATATTGATAATAATAATAGTAATAAGTATATTTATTATACTTCTGTCGATAATACCTGCATTATATGCGTAATAATGCATGTTATATTGATAATATCGGGAGTAATAAGTATAATTATTACAGTTCTAGCGATAATAATAGTAAAATATGGCTAATAGTACATGTTATACTGATAACAATAAAAGTAATAAGTATATTTATTATACTTCTGTCGATAATAACTGCATTATATGGGTAATAATGCATGTTATATTGATAATATCGGGAGTAATAAGTATAATTATTACAGTTCTAGCGATAATAATAGTAAAATATGGCTAATAGTACATGTTATACTGATAACAATAAAAGTAATAAGTATATTTATTATACTTCTGTCGATAATAACTGCATTATATGCGTAATAATGCATGTTATATTGATAATATTGGGAGTAATAAGTATAATTATTATAGTTCTAGCGATAATAATAGTAAAATATGGCTATTAGTGCCTGCTATATTGATAATTATAAAAGTAATAAGTATATTTATTATACTTCTGTCGATAATAACTGCATTATATGGGTAATAATGCATGTTATATTGATAATAATATAAGTAATAAGTATAATTATTACAGTTCTAGCGATAATAACTGCATTATATGCGTAATAATGCATGTTATATTGATAATATCGGGAGTAATAAGTATAATTATTATAGTTCTACCGATAATAATAGTAAAATATGGCTATTAGTGCCTGCTATATTGATAATAATAAAAGTAATAAGTATATTTATTATACTTCTGTCGATAATAACTGCATTATATGCGTAATAATGCATGTTATATTGATAATATCGGGAGTAATAAGTATAATTATTATAGTTCTAGCGATAATAATAGTAAAATATGGCTATTAGTGCCTGCTATATTGATAATAATAAAAGTAATAAGTATATTTATTATACTTCTGTCGATAATAACTGCATTATATGGGTAATAATGCATGTTATATTGCTAATAATATAAGTAATAAGTATAATTATTACAGTTCTAGCGATAATAACTGCATTATATGGGTAATAATGCATGTTATATTGATAATATCGGGTGTAATAAGTATAATAATTATAGTTCTAGCGATAATAATAGTAAAATATGGCAAACAGTGCATGTTATATTGATAATAATAAAAGTAATAAGTATATTTATTACAGTTCTATCGATAATAACTGCATAATATGGGTAATAATGCATGTTATATTGATGATAATAAAAGTAATACGTATATTTATTATAGTTCTAGCGATAATAACTGCATTATATGCGTAATAATGCATGTTATATTGATAATAATATAAGTAATAAGTATAATTATTACAGTTCTAGCGATAATAACTGCATTATATGGGTAATAACGCACGTTATATTGCTAACAATATAAGTAATAAGTATAATTATTACAGTTCTAGCGATAATAACTGCATTATACGGGTAATAATGCATGTTATATTGATAATATTGGGAGTAATAAGTATAATTATTATAGTTCTAGCGATAATGATTGTAAAATATTTCTAATAGTGCATGTTATATTGATAATAATAAAGGTTATAAGTATATTTATTACAGTTCTATCGATAATAACTGCATAATATGGGTAATAATGCATGTTATATTGATGATAATAAAAGTAATAAGTATATTTATTACAGTTCTAGCTATAATAACTCCATTATATGGGTAATAAAGCATGTTATATTGATAATATCGGGAGTAATAAGTATAATTATTACAGTTCTAGCGATAATAACTGCATTATATGCGTAATAATGCATGTTATATTGATAATATCGGGAGTAATAAGTATAATTATTATAGTTCTAGCGATAATAATAGTAAAATATGGGTAAGAGTGCCTGTTATATTGATAATATCGGGAGTAATAAGTATAATTATTACAGTTCTAGCGATAATACTAGTAAAATATATCTAACAGTGCCTGTTATATTGATAATAATAATAGTAATAAGTATATTTATTATACTTCTGTCGATAATACCTGCATTATATGCGTAATAATGCATGTTATATTGATAATATCGGGAGTAATAAGTATAATTATTACAGTTCTAGCGATAATAATAGTAAAATATGGCTAATAGTACATGTTATACTGATAACAATAAAAGTAATAAGTATATTTATTATACTTCTGTCGATAATAACTGCATTATATGGGTAATAATGCATGTTATATTGATAATATCGGGAGTAATAAGTATAATTATTACAGTTCTAGCGATAATAACTGCATTATATGGGTAATAATGGATGTTATATTGATAATATCGGGAGTAATAAGTATAATTATTACAGTTCTAGCGATAATACTAGTAAAATATGGGTAAGAGTGCCTGTTATATTGATAATAATGAAAGTAATAAGTATGGGTAATAATGCACGTTATATTGCTAATAATATAAGTAATAAGTATAATTATTACAGTTCTAGCGATAATAACTGCATAATATGGGCAATAATGCATGTTATATTGATGATAATGAAAGTAGTAAGTATATTTATTACATTTCTAGCGATAATAACTGCATTATATGCGTAATAATGCATGTTATATTGATAATATTGGGAGTAATAAGTATAATTATTATAGTTCTAGCGATAATAATAGTAAAATATGGCTATTAGTGCCTGCTATATTGATAATTATAAAAGTAATAAGTATATTTACTATAGTTCTATCGATAATAACTGCATAATATGGGTAATAATGCATGTTATATTGATAATATCGGGAGTAATAAGTATAATTATTACAGTTCTAGCGATAATACTAGTAAAATATATCTAACAGTGCCTGTTATATTGATAATAATAATAGTAATAAGTATATTTATTATACTTCTGTCGATAATACCTGCATTATATGCGTAATAATGCATGTTATATTGATAATATCGGGAGTAATAAGTATAATTATTACAGTTCTAGCGATAATAATAGTAAAATATGGCTAATAGTACATGTTATACTGATAACAATAAAAGTAATAAGTATATTTATTATACTTCTGTCGATAATAACTGCATTATATGGGTAATAATGCATGTTATATTGATAATATCGGGAGTAATAAGTATAATTATTACAGTTCTAGCGATAATAATAGTAAAATATGGCTAATAGTACATGTTATACTGATAACAATAAAAGTAATAAGTATATTTATTATACTTCTGTCGATAATAACTGCATTATATGCGTAATAATGCATGTTATATTGATAATATTGGGAGTAATAAGTATAATTATTATAGTTCTAGCGATAATAATAGTAAAATATGGCTATTAGTGCCTGCTATATTGATAATTATAAAAGTAATAAGTATATTTATTATACTTCTGTCGATAATAACTGCATTATATGGGTAATAATGCATGTTATATTGATAATAATATAAGTAATAAGTATAATTATTACAGTTCTAGCGATAATAACTGCATTATATGCGTAATAATGCATGTTATATTGATAATATCGGGAGTAATAAGTATAATTATTATAGTTCTACCGATAATAATAGTAAAATATGGCTATTAGTGCCTGCTATATTGATAATAATAAAAGTAATAAGTATATTTATTATACTTCTGTCGATAATAACTGCATTATATGCGTAATAATGCATGTTATATTGATAATATCGGGAGTAATAAGTATAATTATTATAGTTCTAGCGATAATAATAGTAAAATATGGCTATTAGTGCCTGCTATATTGATAATAATAAAAGTAATAAGTATATTTATTATACTTCTGTCGATAATAACTGCATTATATGGGTAATAATGCATGTTATATTGCTAATAATATAAGTAATAAGTATAATTATTACAGTTCTAGCGATAATAACTGCATTATATGGGTAATAATGCATGTTATATTGATAATATCGGGAGTAATAAGTATAATAATTATAGTTCTAGCGATAATAATAGTAAAATATGGCAAACAGTGCATGTTATATTGATAATAATAAAAGTAATAAGTATATTTATTACAGTTCTATCGATAATAACTGCATAATATGGGTAATAATGCATGTTATATTGATGATAATAAAAGTAATACGTATATTTATTATAGTTCTAGCGATAATAACTGCATTATATGCGTAATAATGCATGTTATATTGATAATAATATAAGTAATAAGTATAATTATTACAGTTCTAGCGATAATAACTGCATTATATGGGTAATAACGCACGTTATATTGCTAACAATATAAGTAATAAGTATAATTATTACAGTTCTAGCGATAATAACTGCATTATACGGGTAATAATGCATGTTATATTGATAATATTGGGAGTAATAAGTATAATTATTATAGTTCTAGCGATAATGATTGTAAAATATTTCTAATAGTGCATGTTATATTGATAATAATAAAGGTTATAAGTATATTTATTACAGTTCTATCGATAATAACTGCATAATATGGGTAATAATGCATGTTATATTGATAATATCGGGAGTAATAAGTATAATTATTACAGTTCTAGCGATAATACTAGTAAAATATATCTAACAGTGCCTGTTATATTGATAATAATAATAGTAATAAGTATATTTATTATACTTCTGTCGATAATACCTGCATTATATGCGTAATAATGCATGTTATATTGATAATATCGGGAGTAATAAGTATAATTATTACAGTTCTAGCGATAATAATAGTAAAATATGGCTAATAGTACATGTTATACTGATAACAATAAAAGTAATAAGTATATTTATTATACTTCTGTCGATAATAACTGCATTATATGGGTAATAATGCATGTTATATTGATAATATCGGGAGTAATAAGTATAATTATTACAGTTCTAGCGATAATAACTGCATTATATGGGTAATAATGGATGTTATATTGATAATATCGGGAGTAATAAGTATAATTATTACAGTTCTAGCGATAATACTAGTAAAATATGGGTAAGAGTGCCTGTTATATTGATAATAATGAAAGTAATAAGTATGGGTAATAATGCACGTTATATTGCTAATAATATAAGTAATAAGTATAATTATTACAGTTCTAGCGATAATAACTGCATAATATGGGCAATAATGCATGTTATATTGATGATAATGAAAGTAGTAAGTATATTTATTACATTTCTAGCGATAATAACTGCATTATATGGGTAATAATGGATGTTATATTGATAATATCGGGAGTAATAAGTATAATTATTACAGTTCTAGCGATAATACTAGTAAAATATGGGTAAGAGTGCCTGTTATATTGATAATAATGAAAGTAATAAGTATGGGTAATAATGCACGTTATATTGCTAATAATATAAGTAATAAGTATAATTATTACAGTTCTAGCGATAATAACTGCATAATATGGGCAATAATGCATGTTATATTGATGATAATGAAAGTAGTAAGTATATTTATTACATTTCTAGCGATAATAACTGCATTATATGCGTAATAATGCATGTTATATTGATAATATTGGGAGTAATAAGTATAATTATTATAGTTCTAGCGATAATAATAGTAAAATATGGCTATTAGTGCCTGCTATATTGATAATTATAAAAGTAATAAGTATATTTATTATACTTCTGTCGATAATAACTGCATTATATGGGTAATAATGCATGTTATATTGATAATAATATAAGTAATAAGTATAATTATTACAGTTCTAGCGATAATAACTGCATTATATGCGTAATAATGCATGTTATATTGAGAATATCGGGAGTAATAAGTATAATTATTATAGTTCTACCGATAATAATAGTAAAATATGGCTATTAGTGCCTGCTATATTGATAATAATAAAAGTAATAAGTATATTTATTATACTTCTGTCGATA
This sequence comes from Megachile leachella, assembly GCA_963576845.1. NCBI lineage: Eukaryota > Metazoa > Arthropoda > Insecta > Hymenoptera > Megachilidae > Megachile > Megachile leachella. The sequence goes on from CAUYWW010000002.1 coordinate 57,321, forward strand.
ATAACTGCATTATATGCGTAATAATGCATGTTATATTGATAATATCGGGAGTAATAAGTATAATTATTATAGTTCTAGCGATAATAATAGTAAAATATGGCTATTAGTGCCTGCTATATTGATAATAATAAAAGTAATAAGTATATTTATTATACTTCTGTCGATAATAACTGCATTATATGGGTAATAATGCATGTTATATTGCTAATAATATAAGTAATAAGTATAATTATTACAGTTCTAGCGATAATAACTGCATTATAAGGGTAATAATGCATGTTATATTGATAATATCGGGAGTAATAAGTATAATAATTATAGTTCTAGCGATAATAATAGTAAAATATGGCAAACAGTGCATGTTATATTGATAATAATAAAAGTAATAAGTATATTTATTACAGTTCTATCGATAATAACTGCATAATATGGGTAATAATGCATGTTATATTGATGATAATAAAAGTAATACGTATATTTATTATAGTTCTAGCGATAATAACTGCATTATATGCGTCATAATGCATGTTATATTGATAATAATAAAAGTAATAAGTATATTTATTACAGTTCTAGCTATAATAACTCCATTATATGGGTAATAAAGCATGTTATATTGATAATATCGGGAGTAATAAGTATAATTATTACAGTTCTAGCGATAATAACTGCATTATACGGGTAATAATGCATGTTATATTGATAATATTGGGAGTAATAAGTACAATTATTATAGTTCTAGCGATAATAATAGTAAAATATGGCTATTAGTGCCTGCTATATTGATAATAATAAAAGTAATAAGTATATTTATTATACTTCTGTCGATAATAACTGCATTATATGGGTAATAATGCATGTTATATTGATAATAATATAAGTAATAAGTATAATTATTACAGTTCTAGCGATAATAACTGCATTATATGCGTAATAATGCATGTTATATTGATAATATCGGGAGTAATAAGTATAATTATTATAGTTCTACCGATAATAATAGTAAAATATGGCTATTAGTACCTGCTATATTGATAATAATAAAAGTAATAAGTATATTTATTATACTCCTGTCGATAATAACTGCATTATATGCGTAATAATGCATGTTATATTTCTAATATCGGGAGTAATAAGTATAATTATTATAGTTCTAGCGATAATAATAGTAAAATATGGCTATTAGTGCCTGCTATATTGATAATAATAAAAGTTATAAGTATATTTATTATACTTCTGTCGATAATAACTGCATTATATGGGTAATAATGCATGTTATATTGCTAATAATATAAGTAATAAGTATAATTATTACAGTTCTAGCGATAATAACTGCATTATATGGGTAATAATGCATGTTATATTGATAATATCGGGAGTAATAAGTATAATAATTATAGTTCTAGCGATAATAATAGTAAAATATGGCAAACAGTGTATGTTATATTGATAATAATAAAAGTAATAAGTATATTTATTACAGTTCTATCGATAATAACTGCATAATATGGGTAATAATGCATGTTATATTGATGATAATAAAAGTAATACGTATATTTATTATAGTTCTAGCGATAATAACTGCATTATATGCGTAATAATGCATGTTATATTGATAATAATATAAGTAATAAGTATAATTATTACAGTTCTAGCGATAATAACTGCATTATATGCGTAATAATGCATGTTATATTGATAATATCGGGAGTAATAAGTATAATTATTATAGTTCTAGCGATAATAATAGTAAAATATGGCTATTAGTGCCTGCTATATTGATAATAATAAAAGTAATAAGTATATTTATTATACTTCTGTCGATAATAACTGCATTATATGGGTAATAATGCATGTTATATTGCTAATAATATAAGTAATGAGTATAATTATTACAGTTCTAGCGATAATAACTGCATTATATGGGTAATAATGCATGTTATATTGATAATATCGGGAGTAATAAGTATAATTATTATAGTTCTAGCGATAATAATAGTAAAATATGGCTATTAGTGCCTGTTATATTGATAATAATAAAAGTAATAAGTATATTTATTATACTTCTGTCGATAATAACTGCATTATATGGGTAATAATGCATGTTATATTGATAATATCGGGAGTAATAAGTATAATTATTACAGTTCTAGCGATAATAACTGCATTATATGGGTAATAATGGATGTTATATTGATAATATCGGGAGTAATAAGTATAATTATTACAGTTCTAGCGATAATACTAGTAAAATATGGGTAAGAGTGCCTGTTATATTGATAATAATGAAAGTAATAAGTATGGGTAATGATGCACGTTATATTGCTAATAATATAAGTAATAAGTATAATTATTACAGTTCTAGCGATAATAACTGCATAATATGGGCAATAATGCATGTTATATTGATGATAATGAAAGTAGTAAGTATATTTATTACATTTCTAGCGATAATACCTGCATTATATGCGTAATAATGCATGTTATATTGATAATATTGGGAGTAATAAGTATAATTATTATAGTTCTAGCGATAATAATAGTAAAATATGGCTATTAGTGCCTGCTATATTGATAATTATAAAAGTAATAAGTATATTTATTATACTTCTGTCGATAATAACTGCATTATATGGGTAATAATGCATGTTATATTGATAATAATATAAGTAATAAGTATAATTATTACAGTTCTAGCGATAATAACTGCATTATATGCGTAATAATGCATGTTATATTGATAATATCGGGAGTAATAAGTATAATTATTATAGTTCTAGCGATAATAATAGTAAAATATGGCTATTAGTGCCTGCTATATTGATAATAATAAAAGTAATAAGTATATTTATTATACTTCTGTCGATAATAACTGCATTATATGGGTAATAATGCATGTTATATTGCTAATAATATAAGTAATAAGTATAATTATTACAGTTCTAGCGATAATAACTGCATTATATGGGTAATAATGCATGTTATATTGATAATATCGGGAGTAATAAGTATAATAATTATAGTTCTAGCGATAATAATAGTAAAATATGGCAAACAGTGCATGTTATATTGATAATAATAAAAGTAATAAGTATATTTATTACAGTTCTATGGATAATAACTGCATAATATGGGTAATAATGCATGTTATATTGATGATAATAAAAGTAATACGTATATTTATTATAGTTCTAGCGATAATAACTGCATTATATGCGTCATAATGCATGTTATATTGATAATAATAAAAGTAATAAGTATATTTCTTACAGTTCTAGCTATAATAACTCCATTATATGGGTAATAAAGCATGTTATATTGATAATATCGGGAGTAATAAGTATAATTATTACAGTTCTAGCGATAATAACTGCATTATACGGGTAATAATGCATGTTATATTGATAATATTGGGAGTAATAAGTACAATTATTATAGTTCTAGCGATAATAATAGTAAAATATGGCTATTAGTGCCTGCTATATTGATAATAATAAAAGTAATAAGTATATTTATTATACTTCTGTCGATAATAACTGCATTATATGGGTAATAATGCATGTTATATTGATAATAATATAAGTAATAAGTATAATTATTACAGTTCTAGCGATAATAACTGCATTATATGCGTAATAATGCATGTTATATTGATAATATCGGGAGTAATAAGTATAATTATTATAGTTCTACCGATAATAATAGTAAAATATGGCTATTAGTTCCTGCTATATTGATAATAATACAAGTAATAAGTATATTTATTGTACTCCTGTCGATAATAACTGCATTATATGCGTAATAATGCATGTTATATTGATAATATCGGGAGTAATAAGTATAATTATTATAGTTCTAGCGATAATAATAGTAAAATATGGCTATTAGTGCCTGCTATATTGATAATAATAAAAGTAATAAGTATATTTATTATACTTCTGTCGATAATAACTGCATTATATGGGTAATAATGCATGTTATATTGCTAATAATATAAGTAATAGGTATAATTATTACAGTTCTAGCGATAATAACTGCATTATATGGGTAATAATGCATGTTATATTGATAATATCGGGAGTAATAAGTATAATAATTATAGTTCTAGCGATAATAATAGTAAAATATGGCAAACAGTGTATGTTATATTGATAATAATAAAAGTAATAAGTATATTTATTACAGTTCTATCGATAATAACTGCATAATATGGGTAATAATGCATGTTATATTGATGATAATAAAAGTAATACGTATATTTATTATAGTTCTAGCGATAATAACTGCATTATATGCGTAATAATGCATGTTATATTGATAATAATATAAGTAATAAGTATAATTATTACAGTTCTAGCGATAATAACTGCATTATATGCGTAATAATGCATGTTATATTGATAATATCGGGAGTAATAAGTATAATTATTATAGTTCTAGCGATAATAATAGTAAAATATGGCTATTAGTGCCTGCTATATTGATAATAATAAAAGTAATAAGTATATTTATTATACTTCTGTCGATAATAACTGCATTATATGGGTAATAATGCATGTTATATTGATGATAATGAAAGTAGTAAGTATATTTATTACATTTCTAGCGATAATACCTGCATTATATGCGTAATAATGCATGTTATATTGATAATATTGGGAGTAATAAGTATAATTATTATAGTTCTAGCGATAATAATAGTAAAATATGGCTATTAGTGCCTGCCATATTGATAATTATAAAAGTAATAAGTATATTTATTATACTTCTGTCGATAATAACTGCATTATATGGGTAATAATGCATGTTATATTGATAATAATATAAGTAATAAGTATAATTATTACAGTTCTAGCGATAATAACTGCATTATATGCGTAATAATGCATGTTATATTGATAATATCGGGAGTAATAAGTATAATTATTATAGTTCTACCGATAATAATAGTAAAATATGGCTATTAGTGCCTGCTATATTGATAATAATAAAAGTAATAAGTATATTTATTATACTTCTGTCGATAATAACTGCATTATATGCGTAATAATGCATGTTATATTGATAATATCGGGAGTAATAAGTATAATTATTATAGTTCTAGCGATAATAATAGTAAAATATGGCTATTAGTGCCTGCTATATTGATAATAATAAAAGTAATAAGTATATTTATTATACTTCTGTCGATAATAACTGCATTATATGGGTAATAATGCATGTTATATTGCTAATAATATAAGTAATAAGTATAATTATTACAGTTCTAGCGATAATAACTGCATTATATGGGTAATAATGCATGTTATATTGATAATATCGGGAGTAATAAGTATAATAATTATAGTTCTAGCGATAATAATAGTAAAATATGGCAAACAGTGCATGTTATATTGATAATAATAAAAGTAATAAGTATATTTATTACAGTTCTATCGATAATAACTGCATAATATGGGTAATAATGCATGTTATATTGATGATAATAAAAGTAATACGTATATTTATTATAGTTCTAGCGATAATAACTGCATTATATGCGTCATAATGCATGTTATATTGATAATAATAAAAGTAATAAGTATATTTATTACAGTTCTAGCTATAATAACTCCATTATATGGGTAATAAAGCATGTTATATTGATAATATCGGGAGTAATAAGTATAATTATTACAGTTCTAGCGATAATAACTGCATTATACGGGTAATAATGCATGTTATATTGATAATATTGGGAGTAATAAGTACAATTATTATAGTTCTAGCGATAATAATAGTAAAATATGGCTATTAGTGCCTGCTATATTGATAATAATAAAAGTAATAAGTATATTTATTATACTTCTGTCGATAATAACTGCATTATATGGGTAATAATGCATGTTATATTGATAATAATATAAGTAATAAGTATAATTATTACAGTTCTAGCGATAATAACTGCATTATATGCGTAATAATGCATGTTATATTGATAATATCGGGAGTAATAAGTATAATTATTATAGTTCTACCGATAATAATAGTAAAATATGGCTATTAGTTCCTGCTATATTGATAATAATAAAAGTAATAAGTATATTTATTATACTCCTGTCGATAATAACTGCATTATATGCGTAATAATGCATGTTATATTGATAATATCGGGAGTAATAAGTATAATTATTATAGTTCTAGCGATAATAATAGTAAAATATGGCTATTAGTGCCTGCTATATTGATAATAATAAAAGTAATAAGTATATTTATTATACTTCTGTCGATAATAACTGCATTATATGGGTAATAATGCATGTTATATTGCTAATAATATAAGTAATAAGTATAATTATTACAGTTCTAGCGATAATAACTGCATTATATGGGTAATAATGCATGTTATATTGATAATATCGGGAGTAATAAGTATAATAATTATAGTTCTAGCGATAATAATAGTAAAATATGGCAAACAGTGTATGTTATATTGATAATAATAAAAGTAATAAGTATATTTATTACAGTTCTATCGATAATAACTGCATAATATGGGTAATAATGCATGTTATATTGATGATAATAAAAGTAATACGTATATTTATTATAGTTCTAGCGATAATAACTGCATTATATGCGTAATAATGCATGTTATATTGATAATAATATAAGTAATAAGTATAATTATTACAGTTCTAGCGATAATAACTGCATTATATGCGTAATAATGCATGTTATATTGATAATATCGGGAGTAATAAGTATAATTATTATAGTTCTAGCGATAATAATAGTAAAATATGGCTATTAGTGCCTGCTATATTGATAATAATAAAAGTAATAAGTATATTTATTATACTTCTGTCGATAATAACTGCATTATATGGGTAATAATGCATGTTATATTGCTAATAATATAAGTAATGAGTATAATTATTACAGTTCTAGCGATAATAACTGCATTACATGGGTAATAATGCATGTTACATTGATAATATCGGGAGTAATAAGTATAATTATTATAGTTCTAGCGATAATAATAGTAAAATATGGCAAGCAGTGCATGTTATATTGATAATAATAAAAGTAATAAGTATATTTATTACAGTTCTATCGATAATAACTGCATAATATGGGTAATAATGCTTGTTATATTGATGATAATAAAAGTAATACGTATATTTATTATAGTTCTAGCGATAATAACTGCATTATATGCGTAATAATGCATGTTATATTGATAATAATATAAGTAATAAGTATAATTATTACAGTTCTAGCGATAATAATAGTAAAATATGGCTATTAGTGCCTGCTATATTGATAATTATAAAAGTAATAAGTATATTTATTATACTTCTGTCGATAATAACTGCATTATATGGGTAATAATGCATGTTATATTGATAACAATATAAGTAATAAGTATAATTATTACAGTTCTAGCGATAATAACTGCATTATACGGGTAATAATGCATGTTATATTGATGATAATAAAAGTAATAAGTATATTTATTACAGTTCTAGCTATAATAACTCCATTATATGGGTAATAAAGCATGTTATATTGATAATATCGGGAGTAATAAGTATAATTATTACAGTTCTAGCGATAATAACTGCATTATATGCGTAATAATGCATGTTATATTGATAATATCGGGAGTAATAAGTATAATTATTATAGTTCTAGCGATAATAATAGTAAAATATATCTAACAGTGCCTGTTATATTGATAATAATAAAAGTAATAAGTATATTTACTATAGTTCTATCGATAATAACTGCATAATATGGGTAATAATGCATGTTATATTGATAATATCGGGAGTAATAAGTATAATTATTACAGTTCTAGCGATAATACTAGTAAAATATATCTAACAGTGCCTGTTATATTGATAATAATAATAGTAATAAGTATATTTATTATACTTCTGTCGATAATACCTGCATTATATGCGTAATAATGCATGTTATATTGATAATATCGGGAGTAATAAGTATAATAATTATAGTTCTAGCGATAATAATAGTAAAATATGGCAAACAGTGCATGTTATATTGATAATAATAAAAGTAATAAGTATATTTATTACAGTTCTATCGATAATAACTGCATAATATGGGTAATAATGCATGTTATATTGATGATAATAAAAGTAATACGTATATTTATTATAGTTCTAGCGATAATAACTGCATTATATGCGTAATAATGCATGTTATATTGATAATAATATAAGTAATAAGTATAATTATTACAGTTCTAGCGATAATAACTGCATTATATGGGTAATAACGCACGTTATATTGCTAACAATATAAGTAATAAGTATAATTATTACAGTTCTAGCGATAATAACTGCATTATACGGGTAATAATGCATGTTATATTGATAATATTGGGAGTAATAAGTATAATTATTATAGTTCTAGCGATAATGATTGTAAAATATTTCTAATAGTGCATGTTATATTGATAATAATAAAGGTTATAAGTATATTTATTACAGTTCTATCGATAACAACTGCATAATATGGGTAATAATGCATGTTATATTGATGATAATAAAAGTAATAAGTATATTTATTACAGTTCTAGCTATAATAACTCCATTATATGGGTAATAAAGCATGTTATATTGATAATATCGGGAGTAATAAGTATAATTATTACAGTTCTAGCGATAATAACTGCATTATATGCGTAATAATGCATGTTATATTGATAATATCGGGAGTAATAAGTATAATTATTATATTTCTAGCGATAATAATAGTAAAATATATCTAACAGTGCCTGTTATATTGATAATAATAAAAGTAATAAGTATATTTACTATAGTTCTATCGATAATAACTGCATAATATGGGTAATAATGCATGTTATATTGATAATATCGGGAGTAATAAGTATAATTATTACAGTTCTAGCGATAATACTAGTAAAATATATCTAACAGTGCCTGTTATATTGATAATAATAATAGTAATAAGTATATTTATTATACTTCTGTCGATAATACCTGCATTATATGCGTAATAATGCATGTTATATTGATAATATCGGGAGTAATAAGTATAATTATTACAGTTCTAGCGATAATAATAGTAAAATATGGCTAATAGTACATGTTATACTGATAACAATAAAAGTAATAAGTATATTTATTATACTTCTGTCGATAATAACTGCATTATATGGGTAATAATGCATGTTATATTGATAATATCGGGAGTAATAAGTATAATTATTACAGTTCTAGCGATAATAACTGCATTATATGGGTAATAATGGATGTTATATTGATAATATCGGGAGTAATAAGTATAATTATTACAGTTCTAGCGATAATACTAGTAAAATATGGGTAAGAGTGCCTGTTATATTGATAATAATGAAAGTAATAAGTATGGGTAATAATGCACGTTATATTGCTAATAATATAAGTAATAAGTATAATTATTACAGTTCTAGCGATAATAACTGCATAATATGGGCAATAATGCATGTTATATTGATGATAATGAAAGTAGTAAGTATATTTATTACATTTCTAGCGATAATACCTGCATTATATGCGTAATAATGCATGTTATATTGATAATATTGGGAGTAATAAGTATAATTATTATAGTTCTAGCGATAATAATAGTAAAATATGGCTATTAGTGCCTGCTATATTGATAATTATAAAAGTAATAAGTATATTTATTATACTTCTGTCGATAATAACTGCATTATATGGGTAATAATGCATGTTATATTGATAATAATATAAGTAATAAGTATAATTATTACAGTTCTAGCGATAATAACTGCATTATATGCGTAATAATGCATGTTATATTGATAATATCGGGAGTAATAAGTATAATTATTATAGTTCTACCGATAATAATAGTAAAATATGGCTATTAGTGCCTGCTATATTGATAATAATAAAAGTAATAAGTATATTTATTATACTTCTGTCGATAATAACTGCATTATATGCGTAATAATGCATGTTATATTGATAATATCGGGAGTAATAAGTATAATTATTATAGTTCTAGCGATAATAATAGTAAAATATGGCTATTAGTGCCTGCTATATTGATAATAATAAAAGTAATAAGTATATTTATTATACTTCTGTCGATAATAACTGCATTATATGGGTAATAATGCATGTTATATTGCTAATAATATAAGTAATAAGTATAATTATTACAGTTCTAGCGATAATAACTGCATTATATGGGTAATAATGCATGTTATATTGATAATATCGGGAGTAATAAGTATAATAATTATAGTTCTAGCGATAATAATAGTAAAATATGGCAAACAGTGCATGTTATATTGATAATAATAAAAGTAATAAGTATATTTATTACAGTTCTATCGATAATAACTGCATAATATGGGTAATAATGCATGTTATATTGATGATAATAAAAGTAATACGTATATTTATTATAGTTCTAGCGATAATAACTGCATTATATGCGTCATAATGCATGTTATATTGATAATAATAAAAGTAATAAGTATATTTATTACAGTTCTAGCTATAATAACTCCATTATATGGGTAATAAAGCATGTTATATTGATAATATCGGGAGTAATAAGTATAATTATTACAGTTCTAGCGATAATAACTGCATTATACGGGTAATAATGCATGTTATATTGATAATATTGGGAGTAATAAGTACAATTATTATAGTTCTAGCGATAATAATAGTAAAATATGGCTATTAGTGCCTGCTATATTGATAATAATAAAAGTAATAAGTATATTTATTATACTTCTGTCGATAATAACTGCATTATATGGGTAATAATGCATGTTATATTGATAATAATATAAGTAATAAGTATAATTATTACAGTTCTAGCGATAATAACTGCATTATATGCGTAATAATGCATGTTATATTGATAATATCGGGAGTAATAAGTATAATTATTATAGTTCTACCGATAATAATAGTAAAATATGGCTATTAGTTCCTGCTATATTGATAATAATAAAAGTAATAAGTATATTTATTATACTCCTGTCGATAGTAACTGCATTATATGCGTAATAATGCATGTTATATTGATAATATCGGGAGTAATAAGTATAATTATTATAGTTCTAGCGATAATAATAGTAAAATATGGCTATTAGTGCCTGCTATATTGATAATAATAAAAGTAATAAGTATATTTATTATACTTCTGTCGATAATAACTGCATTATATGGGTAATAATGCATGTTATATTGCTAATAATATAAGTAATAAGTATAATTATTACAGTTCTAGCGATAATAACTGCATTATATGGGTAATAATGCATGTTATATTGATAATATCGGGAGTAATAAGTATAATAATTATAGTTCTAGCGATAATAATAGTAAAATATGGCAAACAGTGTATGTTATATTGATAATAATAAAAGTAATAAGTATATTTATTACAGTTCTATCGATAATAACTGCATAATATGGGTAATAATGCATGTTATATTGATGATAATAAAAGTAATACGTATATTTATTATAGTTCTAGCGATAATAACTGCATTATATGCGTAATAATGCATGTTATATTGATAATAATATAAGTAATAAGTATAATTATTACAGTTCTAGCGATAATAACTGCATTATATGCGTAATAATGCATGTTATATTGATAATATCGGGAGTAATAAGTATAATTATTATAGTTCTAGCGATAATAATAGTAAAATATGGCTATTAGTGCCTGCTATATTGATAATAATAAAAGTAATAAGTATATTTATTATACTTCTGTCGATAATAACTGCATTATATGGGTAATAATGCATGTTATATTGCTAATAATATAAGTAATGAGTATAATTATTACAGTTCTAGCGATAATAACTGCATTACATGGGTAATAATGCATGTTACATTGATAATATCGGGAGTAATAAGTATAATTATTATAGTTCTAGCGATAATAATAGTAAAATATGGCAAGCAGTGCATGTTATATTGATAATAATAAAAGTAATAAGTATATTTATTACAGTTCTATCGATAATAACTGCATAATATGGGTAATAATGCTTGTTATATTGATGATAATAAAAGTAATACGTATATTTATTATAGTTCTAGCGATAATAACTGCATTATATGCGTAATAATGCATGTTATATTGATAATAATATAAGTAATAAGTATAATTATTACAGTTCTAGCGATAATAATAGTAAAATATGGCTATTAGTGCCTGCTATATTGATAATTATAAAAGTAATAAGTATATTTATTATACTTCTGTCGATAATAACTGCATTATATGGGTAATAATGCATGTTATATTGATAACAATATAAGTAATAAGTATAATTATTACAGTTCTAGCGATAATAACTGCATTATACGGGTAATAATGCATGTTATATTGATGATAATAAAAGTAATAAGTATATTTATTACAGTTCTAGCTATAATAACTCCATTATATGGGTAATAAAGCATGTTATATTGATAATATCGGGAGTAATAAGTATAATTATTACAGTTCTAGCGATAATAACTGCATTATATGCGTAATAATGCATGTTATATTGATAATATCGGGAGTAATAAGTATAATTATTATAGTTCTAGCGATAATAATAGTAAAATATATCTAACAGTGCCTGTTATATTGATAATAATAAAAGTAATAAGTATATTTACTATAGTTCTATCGATAATAACTGCATAATATGGGTAATAATGCATGTTATATTGATAATATCGGGAGTAATAAGTATAATTATTACAGTTCTAGCGATAATACTAGTAAAATATATCTAACAGTGCCTGTTATATTGATAATAATAATAGTAATAAGTATATTTATTATACTTCTGTCGATAATACCTGCATTATATGCGTAATAATGCATGTTATATTGATAATATCGGGAGTAATAAGTATAATTATTACAGTTCTAGCGATAATAATAGTAAAATATGGCTAATAGTACATGTTATACTGATAACAATAAAAGTAATAAGTATATTTATTATACTTCTGTCGATAATACCTGCATTATATGCGTAATAATGCATGTTATATTGATAATATTGGGAGTAATAAGTATAATTATTATAGTTCTAGCGATAATAATAGTAAAATATGGCTATTAGTGCCTGCTATATTGATAATTATAAAAGTAATAAGTATATTTATTATACTTCTGTCGATAATAACTGCATTATATGGGTAATAATGCATGTTATATTGATAACAATATAAGTAATAAGTATAATTATTACAGTTCTAGCGATAATAACTGCATTATATGCGTAATAATGCATGTTATATTGATAATATCGGGAGTAATAAGTATAATTATTATAGTTCTACCGATAATAATAGTAAAATATGGCTATTAGTGCCTGCTATATTGATAATAATAAAAGTAATAAGTATATTTATTATACTTCTGTCGATAATAACTGCATTATATGCGTAATAATGCATGTTATATTGATAATATCGGGAGTAATAAGTATAATTATTATAGTTCTAGCGATAATAATAGTAAAATATGGCTATTAGTGCCTGCTATATTGATAATAATAAAAGTAATAAGTATATTTATTATACTTCTGTCGATAATAACTGCATTATATGGGTAATAATGCATGTTATATTGCTAATAATATAAGTAATAAGTATAATTATTACAGTTCTAGCGATAATAACTGCATTATATGGGTAATAATGCATGTTATATTGATAATATCGGGAGTAATAAGTATAATAATTATAGTTCTAGCGATAATAATAGTAAAATATGGCAAACAGTGTATGTTATATTGATAATAATAAAAGTAATAAGTATATTTATTACAGTTCTATCGATAATAACTGCATAATATGGGTAATAATGCATGTTATATTGATGATAATAAAAGTAATACGTATATTTATTATAGTTCTAGCGATAATAACTGCATTATATGCGTAATAATGCATGTTATATTGATAATAATATAAGTAATAAGTATAATTATTACAGTTCTAGCGATAATAACTGCATTATATGCGTAATAATGCATGTTATATTGATAATATCGGGAGTAATAAGTATAATTATTATAGTTCTAGCGATAATAATAGTAAAATATGGCTATTAGTGCCTGCTATATTGATAATAATAAAAGTAATAAGTATATTTATTATACTTCTGTCGATAATAACTGCATTATATGGGTAATAATGCATGTTATATTGCTAATAATATAAGTAATGAGTATAATTATTACGGTTCTAGCGATAATAACTGCATTATATGGGTAATAATGCATGTTATATTGATAATATCGGGAGTAATAAGTATAATTATTATAGTTCTAGCGATAATAATAGTAAAATATGGCTATTAGTGCCTGCTATATTGATAATAATAAAAGTAATAAGTATATTTATTATACTTCTGTCGATAATAACTGCATTATATGGGTAATAATGCATGTTATATTGCTAATAATATAAGTAATAAGTATAATTATTACAGTTCTAGCGATAATAACTGCATTATATGGGTAATAATGCATGTTATATTGATAATATCGGGAGTAATAAGTATAATAATTATAGTTCTAGCGATAATAATAGTAAAATATGGCAAACAGTGCATGTTATATTGATAATAATAAAAGTAATAAGTATATTTATTACAGTTCTATCGATAATAACTGCATAATATGGGTAATAATGCATGTTATATTGATGATAATAAAAGTAATACGTATATTTATTATAGTTCTAGCGATAATAACTGCATTATATGCGTCATAATGCATGTTATATTGATAATAATAAAAGTAATAAGTATATTTATTACAGTTCTAGCTATAATAACTCCATTATATGGGTAATAAAGCATGTTATATTGATAATATCGGGAGTAATAAGTATAATTATTACAGTTCTAGCGATAATAACTGCATTATACGGGTAATAATGCATGTTATATTGATAATATTGGGAGTAATAAGTACAATTATTATAGTTCTAGCGATAATAATAGTAAAATATGGCTATTAGTGCCTGCTATATTGATAATAATAAAAGTAATAAGTATATTTATTATACTTCTGTCGATAATAACTGCATTATATGGGTAATAATGCATGTTATATTGATAATAATATAAGTAATAAGTATAATTATTACAGTTCTAGCGATAATAACTGCATTATATGCGTAATAATGCATGTTATATTGATAATATCGGGAGTAATAAGTATAATTATTATAGTTCTACCGATAATAATAGTAAAATATGGCTATTAGTTCCTGCTATATTGATAATAATAAAAGTAATAAGTATATTTATTATACTCCTGTCGATAATAACTGCATTATATGCGTAATAATGCATGTTATATTGATAATATCGGGAGTAATAAGTATAATTATTATAGTTCTAGCGATAATAATAGTAAAATATGGCTATTAGTGCCTGCTATATTGATAATAATAAAAGTAATAAGTATATTTATTATACTTCTGTCGATAATAACTGCATTATATGGGTAATAATGCATGTTATATTGCTAATAATATAAGTAATAAGTATAATTATTACAGTTCTAGCGATAATAACTGCATTATATGGGTAATAATGCATGTTATATTGATAATATCGGGAGTAATAAGTATAATAATTATAGTTCTAGCGATAATAATAGTAAAATATGGCAAACAGTGTATGTTATATTGATAATAATAAAAGTAATAAGTATATTTATTACAGTTCTATCGATAATAACTGCATAATATGGGTAATAATGCATGTTATATTGATGATAATAAAAGTAATACGTATATTTATTATAGTTCTAGCGATAATAACTGCATTATATGCGTAATAATGCATGTTATATTGATAATAATATAAGTAATAAGTATAATTATTACAGTTCTAGCGATAATAACTGCATTATATGCGTAATAATGCATGTTATATTGATAATATCGGGAGTAATAAGTATAATTATTATAGTTCTAGCGATAATAATAGTAAAATATGGCTATTAGTGCCTGCTATATTGATAATAATAAAAGTAATAAGTATATTTATTATACTTCTGTCGATAATAACTGCATTATATGGGTAATAATGCATGTTATATTGCTAATAATATAAGTAATGAGTATAATTATTACAGTTCTAGCGATAATAACTGCATTATATGGGTAATAATGCATGTTACATTGATAATATCGGGAGTAATAAGTATAATTATTATAGTTCTAGCGATAATAATAGTAAAATATGGCAAACAGTGTATGTTATATTGATAATAATAAAAGTAATAAGTATATTTATTACAGTTCTATCGATAATAACTGCATAATATGGGTAATAATGCATGTTATATTGATGATAATAAAAGTAATACGTATATTTATTATAGTTCTAGCGATAATAACTGCATTATATGCGTAATAATGCATGTTATATTGATAATAATATAAGTAATAAGTATAATTATTACAGTTCTAGCGATAATAACTGCATTATATGCGTAATAATGCATGTTATATTGATAATATCGGGAGTAATAAGTATAATTATTATAGTTCTAGCGATAATAATAGTAAAATATGGCTATTAGTGCCTGCTATATTGATAATAATAAAAGTAATAAGTATATTTATTATACTTCTGTCGATAATAACTGCATTATATGGGTAATAATGCATGTTATATTGATAATAATATAAGTAATAAGTATAATTATTACAGTTCTAGCAATAATACCTGCATTATATGGGTAATAATGCATGTTATATTGATGATAATGAAAGTGATACGTATATTTATTATAGTTCTTGCGATAATAACTGCATCATATGGGTAATAATGCATGTTACATTGATAATATTGGGAGTAATACGTGTATTTATTATAGTTCTAGCGATAATAACTGCATAATATGGGTAATAATGCATGTTATATTGATAATATCGGGAGTAATATTTATAATTATTACAGTTCTAGCGATAATACTTGTAAAATATGGCTAAGAGTGCCTGTTATATTGATAATATCGGGAGTAATAAGTATAATTATTTTAGTTCTAGCAATAATAATAGTAAAATATGGCTAATAGTACATGTTATACTGATAATAATATAAGTAATAAGTATAATTATTACAGTTCTAGCGATAATAACTGCATTATATGGGTAATAATGCATGTTATATTGATAATAATATAAGTAATAAGTATAATTATTACAGTTCTAGCGATAATAACTGCATTATATGGGTAATAATGGATGTTATATTGACAATATCGGGAGTAATATGTATAATTATTACAGTTCTAGCGATAATAACTGCATTATATGGGTAATAATGCATGTTATATTGATAATATTGGGAGTAATAAGTATAATTATTATAGTTCTAGCGATAATAATAGTGAAATATGGCAAATAGTGCATGTAATATTGATAATAATAAAAGTAATAAGTATATTTATTACAGTTCTATCCAAAATAACTGCATAATACGGGTAATAATGCATGTTATATTGATGATAATATAAGTAATACGTATATTTATTATAGGTCTAGCGATAATACCTCCATTATATGGGTAATAATGCATGTTATATTGATAATAATATAAGTAATAAGTATAATTATTACAGTTCTAGCGATAATAACTGCATAATAGCGGTAATAATGCACGTTATATTGCTAATAATATAAGTAATGAGTATAATTATTACAGTTGTAGCGATAATAACTGCATTATATGGGTAATAATGCATGTTATATTGATAATATCGGGAGTAATAAGTATAATTATTATAGTTCTAGCGATAATAATAGTAAAATATGGCTAATAGTGCATGTTATATTGATAATAATAAAAGTATTAAGTATATTTATTATAGTTCTATCGATAATAACTGCATAATATGGGTAATAATGCATGTTATATTGATGATAATGAAAGTAGTAAGTATATTTATTACAGTTCTAGCGATAATAACTGCATTATATGCGTAATAATGCATGTTATATTGATAATATCGGGAGTAATAAGTATAATTATTACAGTTCTAGCGATAATACTAGTAAAATATGGCTAAGAGTGCCTGTTATATTGATAATATCGGGAGTAATAAGTATAATTATTTTAGTTCTAGCAATAATAATAGTAAAATATGGCTAATAGTACATGTTATACTGATAATAATAAAAGTAATAAGTATATTTATTATACTTCTGTCGATAATAACTGCATTATATGGGTAATAATGCATGTTATATTGATAATATCGGGAGTAATAAGTATAATTATTACAGTTCTAGCGATAATAACTGCATTATATGGGTAATGATGCACGTTATATTGCTAATAATATAAGTAATAAGTATAATTATTACAGTTCTAGCGATAATAACTGCATTATATGGGTAATAATGGATGTTATATTGACAATATCGGGAGTAATATGTATAATTATTACAGTTCTAGCGATAATAACTGCATTATATGGGTAATAATGCATGTTATATTGATAATATTGGGAGTAATAAGTATAATTATTATAGTTCTAGCGATAATAATAGTGAAATATGGCAAATAGTGCATGTAATATTGATAATAATAAAAGTAATAAGTATATTTATTACAGTTCTATCCAAAATAACTGCATAATACGGGTAATAATGCATGTTATATTGATGATAATAAAAGTAATACGTATATTTATTATAGTTCTAGCGATAATAACTGCATAATATGGGTAATAATGCATGTTAAATTGATAATAATATAAGTAATAAGTAAAATTATTACAGTTCTAGCGATAATAACTGCATAATATAGGCAATAATGCATGTTATATTGATGATAATGAAAGTAGTAAGTATATTTATTACAGTTCTAACGATAATAACTGCATTATATGCGTAATAATGCATGTTATATTGATAATATCGGGAGTAATAAGTATAATTATTGTAGTTCTAGCGATAATAATAGTAAAATATGGCTATTAGTGCCTGTTATATTGATAATAATAAAAGTAATAAGTATATTTATTATACTTCTGTCGATAATAACTGCATTATATGGGTAATAATGCACGTTATATTGATAATAATATAAGTAATAAGTATAATTATTACAGTTCTAGCGATAATAACTGCATTATATGGGTAATAATGCATGTCATATTGATAATATCGGGAGTAATAAGTATAATTATTATAGTTCTAGCGATAATAATAGTAAAATATGACAAATAATGCACGTTATATTGCTAATAATATAAGTAATGAGTACAATTATTACAGTTCTAGGGATAATAACTGCATTATATGGGTAATAATGCACGTTATATTGCTAATAATATAAGTAATAAGTATAATTATTACAGTTCTAGCGATAATAACTGCATTATATGGGTAATAATGCATGTTACATTGATAATATTGGGAGTAATAAGTGTATTTATTATAGTTCTAGCGATAATAACTGCATAATATGGGTAATAATGCATGTTATATTGATAATAATATAAGTAATAAGTATAATTATTACAGTTCTAGCAATAATACCTGCATTATATGGGTAATAATGCATGTTATATTGATGATAATGAAAGTGATACGTATATTTATTATAGTTCTTGCGATAATAACTGCATCATATGGGTAATAATGCATGTTACATTGATAATATTGGGAGTAATAAGTGTATTTATTATAGTTCTAGCGATAATAACTGCATAATATGCGTAATAATGCATGTTATATTGATAATATCGGGAGTAATATTTATAATTATTACAGTTCTAGCGATAATACTAGTAAAATATGGCTAAGAGTGCCTGTTATATTGATAATATCGGGAGTAATAAGTATAATTATTTTAGTTCTAGCAATAATAATAGTAAAATATGGCTAATAGTACATGTTATACTGATAATAATATAAGTAATAAGTATAATTATTACAGTTCTAGCGATAATAACTGCATTATATGGGTAATAATGCATGTTATATTGATAATAATATAAGTAATAAGTATAATTATTACAGTTCTAGCGATAATAACTGCATTATATGGGTACTGATGCACGTTATATTGCTAATAATATAAGTAATAAGTATAATTATTACAGTTCTAGCGATAATAACTGCATTATATGGGTAATAATGGATGTTATATTGACAATATCGGGAGTAATATGTATAATTATTACAGTTCTAGCGATAATAACTGCATTATATGGGTAATAATGCATGTTATATTGATAATATTGGGAGTAATAAGTATAATTATTATAGTTCTAGCGATAATAATAGTGAAATATGGCAAATAGTGCATGTAATATTGATAATAATAAAAGTAATAAGTATATTTATTACAGTTCTATCCAAAATAACTGCATAATACGGGTAATAATGCATGTTATATTGATGATAATAAAAGTAATACGTATATTTATTATAGCTCTAGCGATAATAACTGCATAATATGGGTAATAATGCATGTTATATTGATAATATTGGGAGTAATAAGTATAATTATTATAGTTCTAGCGATAATAATAGTGAAATATGGCAAATAGTGCATGTAATATTGATAATAATAAAAGTAATAAGTATATTTATTACAGTTCTATCCAAAATAACTGCATAATACGGGTAATAATGCATGTTATATTGATGATAATAAAAGTAATACGTATATTTATTATAGTTCTAGCGATAATAACTGCATAATATGGGTAATAATGCATGTTATATTGATAATAATATAAGTAATAAGTAAAATTATTACAGTTCTAGCGATAATAACTGCATAATATAGGCAATAATGCATGTTATATTGATGATAATGAAAGTAGTAAGTATATTTATTACAGTTCTAACGATAATAACTGCATTATATGCGTAATAATGCATGTTATATTGATAATATCGGGAGTAATAAGTATAATTATTGTAGTTCTAGCGATAATAATAGTAAAATATGGCTATTAGTGCCTGTTATATTGATAATAATAAAAGTAATAAGTATATTTATTATACTTCTGTCGATAATAACTGCATTATATGGGTAATAATGCACGTTATATTGATAATAATATAAGTAATAAGTATAATTATTACAGTTCTAGCGATAATAACTGCATTATATGGGTAATAATGCACGTTATATTGATAATAATATAAGTAATAAGTATAATTATTACAGTTCTAGCGATAATAACTGCATTATATGGGTAATAATGCATGTTATATTGATAATATCGGGAGTAATAAGTATAATTATCATAGTTCTAGCGATGATAATAGTAAAATATGGCTATTAGTGCCTGTTATATTGATAATAATAAAAGTAATAAGTATATTTATTACAGTTCTATCGATAATAACTGCATAATATGGGTAATATTGCATGTTATATTGATGATAATAAAAGTAATACGTATATTTATTATAGTTCTAGCGATAATAACTGCATAATATGGGTAATAATGCATGTTATATTGATAATAATATAAGTAATAAGTATAATTATTACAGTTCTAGCGATAATAACTGCATTACATGGGTAATAATGCACGTTATATTGCTAACAATATAAGTAATAAGTATAATTATTACAGTTCTAGCGATAATAACTGCATTATATGGGTAATAATGCATGTTATATTGATAATGATATAAGTAATAAGTATAATTATTACAGTTCTAGCGATAATAACTGCATAATATGGGTAATAATGCATGTTATATTGATAATAATATAAGTAATGAGTACAATTATTACAGTTCTAGCGATAATAACTGCATTATATGGGTAATAATGCATGTTATATTGATAATATCGGGAGTAATAAGTATAATTATTATAGTTCTAGCGATAATAATAGTAAAATATGGCTAATAGTGCATGTTATATTGATAATAATAAAAGTAATAAGTATATTTATTATACTTCTGTCGATAATAACTGCATTATATGGGTAATAATGCATGTTATATTGATGATAATGAAAGTAATACGTATATTTATTATAGGTCTAGCGATAATAACTGCATAATATGGGTAATAATGCACGTTATATTGCTAGTAATATAAGTAATGGGTATAATTATTACAGTTCTAGCGATAATAACTGCATTATATTGGTAATAATGCATGTTATATTGATAATATCGGGAGTAATAAGTACAATTATTATAGTTCTAGCGATAATAATAGTAAAATATGGCTAATAGTGCATGATATATTGATAATAGTAAAAGTAATAAGTATATTTATTACAGTTCTATCGATAATAACTGCATAATATGGGTAATAATGCATGTTATATTGATGATAATGAAAGTAATACGTATATTTATTATAGTTCTAGCGATAATAACTGCATAATATGGGTAATAATGCATGTTATATTGAGAATAATATAAGTAATAAGTATAATTATTACAGTTCTGGCGATAATAACTGCATTATATGGGTAATAATGCACGTTATATTGCTAATAGTATAAGTAATAAGTATAATTATTACAGTTCTAGCGATAATACCTCCATTATATGGGTAATAATGCATGTTATATTGATAATGATATAAGTAATAAGTATAATTATTACAGTTCTAGCGATAATAACTGCATAATATGGGTAATAATGCATGTTATATTGATAATAATATAAGTAATGAGTACAATTATTACAGTTCTAGCGATAATAACTGCATTATATGGGTAATAATGCATGTTATATTGATAATAATATAAGTAATAAGTATAATTATTACAGTCTTAGCGATAATAACTGCATTATATGGGTAATAATGCATGTTATATTGATAATATCGGGAGTAATAAGTATAATTATTATAGTTCTAGCGATAATAATAGTAAAATATGGCAAATAGTGCATGTTATATTGATAATAATAAAAGTAATAAGTATATTTATTACAGTTCTATCGATAATAACTGCATAATATGGGTAATATTGCATGTTATATTGATGATAATAAAAGTAATACGTATATTTATTATAGTTCTAGCGATAATAACTGCATAATATGGGTAATAATGCACGTTATATTGCTAATAATATAAGTAATGAGTACAATTATTACAGTTCTAGCGATAATAACTGCATTATATGGGTAATAATGCACGTTATATTGCTAATAATATAAGTAATAAGTATAATTATTACAGTTCTAGCGATAATAACTGCATTATATGGGTAATAATGCATGTTACATTGATAATATTGGGAGTAATAAGTGTATTTATTATAGTTCTAGCGATAATAACTGCATAATATGGGTAATAATGCATGTTATATTGATAATAATATAAGTAATAAGTATAATTATTACAGTTCTAGCAATAATACCTGCATAATATGGGTAATAATGCATGTTATATTGATAATATCGGGAGTAATATTTATAATTATTACAGTTCTAGCGATAATACTAGTAAAATATGGCTAAGAGTGCCTGTTATATTGATAATATCGGGAGTAATAAGTATAATTATTTTAGTTCTAGCAATAATAATAGTAAAATATGGCTAATAGTACATGTTATACTGATAATAATATAAGTAATAAGTATAATTATTACAGTTCTAGCGATAATAACTGCATTATATGGGTAATAATGCATGTTATATTGATAATAATATAAGTAATAAGTATAATTATTACAGTTCTAGCGATAATAACTGCATTATATGGGTAATAATGCACGTTATATTGCTAGTAGTATAAGTAATAAGTATAATTATTACAGTTCTAGCGATAATAACTGCATAATATGGGTAATAATGCACGTTATATTGCTAATAATATAAGTAATGAGTACAATTATTACAGTTCTAGCGATAATAACTGCATTATATGGGTAATAATGCACGTTATATTGCTAATAATATAAGTAATAAGTATAATTATTACAGTTCTAGCGATAATAACTGCATTATATGGGTAATAATGCATGTTACATTGATAATATTGGGAGTAATAAGTGTATTTATTATAGTTCTAGCGATAATAACTGCATAATATGGGTAATAATGCATGTTATATTGATAATAATATAAGTAATAAGTATAATTATTACAGTTCTAGCAATAATACCTGCATTATATGGGTAATAATGCATGTTATATTGATGATAATGAAAGTGATACGTATATTTATTATAGTTCTTGCGATAATAACTGCATCATATGGGTAATAATGCATGTTACATTGATAATATTGGGAGTAATACGTGTATTTATTATAGTTCTAGCGATAATAACTGCATAATATGGGTAATAATGCATGTTATATTGATAATATCGGGAGTAATATTTATAATTATTACAGTTCTAGCGATAATACTTGTAAAATATGGCTAAGAGTGCCTGTTATATTGATAATATCGGGAGTAATAAGTATAATTATTTTAGTTCTAGCAATAATAATAGTAAAATATGGCTAATAGTACATGTTATACTGATAATAATATAAGTAATAAGTATAATTATTACAGTTCTAGCGATAATAACTGCATTATATGGGTAATAATGCATGTTATATTGATAATAATATAAGTAATAAGTATAATTATTACAGTTCTAGCGATAATAACTGCATTATATGGGTACTGATGCACGTTATATTGCTAATAATATAAGTAATAAGTATAATTATTACAGTTCTAGCGATAATAACTGCATTATATGGGTAATAATGGATGTTATATTGACAATATCGGGAGTAATATGTATAATTATTACAGTTCTAGCGATAATAACTGCATTATATGGGTAATAATGCATGTTATATTGATAATATTGGGAGTAATAAGTATAATTATTATAGTTCTAGCGATAATAATAGTGAAATATGGCAAATAGTGCATGTAATATTGATAATAATAAAAGTAATAAGTATATTTATTACAGTTCTATCCAAAATAACTGCATAATACGGGTAATAATGCATGTTATATTGATGATAATATAAGTAATACGTATATTTATTATAGGTCTAGCGATAATACCTCCATTATATGGGTAATAATGCATGTTATATTGATAATAATATAAGTAATAAGTATAATTATTACAGTTCTAGCGATAATAACTGCATAATAGCGGTAATAATGCACGTTATATTGCTAATAATATAAGTAATGAGTATAATTATTACAGTTGTAGCGATAATAACTGCATTATATGGGTAATAATGCATGTTATATTGATAATATCGGGAGTAATAAGTATAATTATTATAGTTCTAGCGATAATAATAGTAAAATATGGCTAATAGTGCATGTTATATTGATAATAATAAAAGTATTAAGTATATTTATTATAGTTCTATCGATAATAACTGCATAATATGGGTAATAATGCATGTTATATTGATGATAATGAAAGTAGTAAGTATATTTATTACAGTTCTAGCGATAATAACTGCATTATATGCGTAATAATGCATGTTATATTGATAATATCGGGAGTAATAAGTATAATTATTACAGTTCTAGCGATAATACTAGTAAAATATGGCTAAGAGTGCCTGTTATATTGATAATATCGGGAGTAATAAGTATAATTATTTTAGTTCTAGCAATAATAATAGTAAAATATGGCTAATAGTACATGTTATACTGATAATAATAAAAGTAATAAGTATATTTATTATACTTCTGTCGATAATAACTGCATTATATGGGTAATAATGCATGTTATATTGATAATATCGGGAGTAATAAGTATAATTATTACAGTTCTAGCGATAATAACTGCATTATATGGGTAATGATGCACGTTATATTGCTAATAATATAAGTAATAAGTATAATTATTACAGTTCTAGCGATAATAACTGCATTATATGGGTAATAATGGATGTTATATTGACAATATCGGGAGTAATATGTATAATTATTACAGTTCTAGCGATAATAACTGCATTATATGGGTAATAATGCATGTTATATTGATAATATTGGGAGTAATAAGTATAATTATTATAGTTCTAGCGATAATAATAGTGAAATATGGCAAATAGTGCATGTAATATTGATAATAATAAAAGTAATAAGTATATTTATTACAGTTCTATCCAAAATAACTGCATAATACGGGTAATAATGCATGTTATATTGATGATAATAAAAGTAATACGTATATTTATTATAGTTCTAGCGATAATAACTGCATAATATGGGTAATAATGCATGTTAAATTGATAATAATATAAGTAATAAGTAAAATTATTACAGTTCTAGCGATAATAACTGCATAATATAGGCAATAATGCATGTTATATTGATGATAATGAAAGTAGTAAGTATATTTATTACAGTTCTAACGATAATAACTGCATTATATGCGTAATAATGCATGTTATATTGATAATATCGGGAGTAATAAGTATAATTATTGTAGTTCTAGCGATAATAATAGTAAAATATGGCTATTAGTGCCTGTTATATTGATAATAATAAAAGTAATAAGTATATTTATTATACTTCTGTCGATAATAACTGCATTATATGGGTAATAATGCACGTTATATTGATAATAATATAAGTAATAAGTATAATTATTACAGTTCTAGCGATAATAACTGCATTATATGGGTAATAATGCATGTCATATTGATAATATCGGGAGTAATAAGTATAATTATTATAGTTCTAGCGATAATAATAGTAAAATATGACAAATAGTGCATGTTATATTGATAATAATAAAAGTAATAAGTATATTTATTATAGTTCTATTGATAATAACTGCATAATATGGGTAATAATGCATGTTATATTGATGGTAATGAAAGTAGTAAGTATATTTATTACAGTTCTAGCGATAATAACTGCATTATATGCGTAATAATGCATGTTATATTGATAATATCGGGAGTAATAAGTATAATTATTATAGTTCTAGCGATAATAATAGTAAAATATGGCTATTAGTGCAGTCATATTGATAATAATAAAAGTAATAAGTA
The DNA here is from genome assembly GCA_963576845.1 of Megachile leachella. Classification (NCBI taxonomy): domain Eukaryota; kingdom Metazoa; phylum Arthropoda; class Insecta; order Hymenoptera; family Megachilidae; genus Megachile; species Megachile leachella. Next base: position 84,364 of record CAUYWW010000002.1, read on the forward strand.
TATTTATTATATTTCTGTCGATAATAACTGCATTATATGGGTAATAATGCATGTTATATTGATAACAATATAAGTAATAAGTATAATTATTACAGTTCTAGCGATAATAACTGCATTATATGGGTAATAATGCATGTTATATTGATAATATTGGGAGTAATAAGTATATTTATTATAGTTCTAGCGATAATAACTGCATAATATGGGTAATAATGCATGTTATATTGATAATAATATAAGTAATAAGTATAATTATTACAGTTCTAGCGATAATAACTGCATTATATGGGTAATAATGCACGTTATATTGCTAATAATATAAGTAATAAGAATAATTATTACAGTTCTAGCGATAATAACTGCATTATATGGGTAATAATGCATGTTATATTGATAATATCGGGAGTAATAAGTACAATTATTATAGTTCTAGCGATAATAATAGTAAAATATGGCTAATAGTGCATGATATATTGATAATAGTAAAAGTAATAAGTATATTTAATACAGTTCTATCGATAATAACTGCATAATATGGGTAATAATGCATGTTATATTGATGATAATGAAAGTAATACGTATATTTATTATAGTTCTAGCGATAATAACTGCATAATATGGGTAATAATGCATGTTATATTGAGAATAATATAAGTAATAAGTATAATTATTACAGTTCTGGCGATAATAACTGCATTGTATGAGTAATAATGCACGTTATATTGCTAATAGTATAAGTAATAAGTATAATTACTACAGTTCTAGCGATAATACCTCCATTATATGGGTAATAATGCATTATATATTGATAATAATATAAGTAATAAGTATAATTATTACAGTTCCAGCAAAAATAACTGCATCATATGGGTAATAATGCACGTTATATTGCTAATAATATAAGTAATGAGTATAATTATTACAGTTCTAGCGATAATAACTGCATTATATGGGTAATAATGCATGTTATATTGAGAATAATATAAGTAATAAGTATAATTATTACAGTTCTGGCGATAATAACTGCATTATATGGGTAATAATGCACGTTATATTGCTAATAGTATAAGTAATAAGTATAATTATTACATTTCTAGCGATAATACCTCCATTATATGGGTAATAATGCATGTTATATTGATAATAATATAAGTAATAAGTATAATTATTACAGTTCTAGCGATAATAACTGCATAATATAGGTAATAATGCACGTTATATTGCTAATAATATAAGTAATGAGTATAATTATTACAGATCTAGCGATAATAACTGCATTATATTGGTAATAATGCATGTTATATTGATAATAATATAAGTAATAAGTGTAATTATTACAGTTCCAGCGATAATAACTTCATAATATGGGTAATAATGCATGTTATATTGAGAATAATATAAGTAATAAGTATAATTATTACAGTTCTGGCGATAATAACTGCATTATATGGGTAATAATGCACGTTATATTGCTAATAGTATAAGTAATAAGTATAATTATTACAGTTCTAGCGATAATACCTCCATTACATGGGTAATAATGCATGTTATATTGATAATAATATAAGTAATAAGTGTAATTATTACAGTTCCAGCGATAATAACTTCATAATATGGGTAATAATGCATGTTATATTGAGAATAATATAAGTAATAAGTATAATTATTACAGTTCTGGCGATAATAACTGCATTATATGGGTAATAATGCACGTTATATTGCTAATAGTATAAGTAATAAGTATAATTATTACAGTTCTAGCGATAATACCTCCATTATATGGGTAATAATGCATGTTATATTGATAATGATATAAGTAATAAGTATAATTATTACAGTTCTAGCGATAATAACTGCATAATATGGGTAATAATGCATGTTATATTGATAATAATATAAGTAATGAGTACAATTATTACAGTCTTAGCGATAATAACTGCATTATATGGGTAATAATGCATGTTATATTGATAATATCGGGAGTAATAAGTACAATTATTATAGTTCTAGCGATAATAATAGTAAAATATGGCTAATAGTGCATGATATATTGATAATAGTAAAAGTAATAAGTATATTTAATACAGTTCTATCGATAATAACTGCATAATATGGGTAATAATGCATGTTATATTGATGATAATGAAAGTAATACGTATATTTATTATAGTTCTAGCGATAATAACTGCATAATATGGGTAATAATGCATGTTATATTGAGAATAATATAAGTAATAAGTATAATTATTACAGTTCTGGCGATAATAACTGCATTGTATGGGTAATAATGCACGTTATATTGCTAATAGTATAAGTAATAAGTATAATTACTACAGTTCTAGCGATAATACCTCCATTATATGGGTAATAATGCATTATATATTGATAATAATATAAGTAATAAGTATAATTATTACAGTTCCAGCGATAATAACTGCATCATATGGGTAATAATGCACGTTATATTGCTAATAATATAAGGTATGAGTATAATTATTACAGTTCTAGCGATAATAACTGCATTATATGGGTAATAATGCATGTTATATTGATAATATCGGGAGTAATAAGTATAATTATTATAGTTCTAGCGATAATAACTGCATAATATGGGTAATAATGCATGTTATATTGAGAATAATATAAGTAATAAGTATAATTATTACAGTTCTAGCGATAATAACTGCATTATATGCGTAATAATGCATGTTATATTGATAATATCGGGAGTAATAAGTATAATTATTATAGTTCTACCGATAATAATAGTAAAATATGGCTATTAGTACCTGCTATATTGATAATAATAAAAGTAATAAGTATATTTATTATACTCCTGTCGATAATAACTGCATTATATGCGTAATAATGCATGTTATATTGATAATATCGGGAGTAATAAGTATAATTATTATAGTTCTAGCGATAATAATAGTAAAATATGGCTATTAGTGCCTGCTATATTGATAATAATAAAAGTAATAAGTATATTTATTATACTTCTGTCGATAATAACTGCATTATATGGGTAATAATGCATGTTATATTGATAATAATATAAGTAATAAGTATAATTATTACAGTTCTAGCGATAATAACTGCATTATATGCGTAATAATGCATGTTATATTGATAATATCGGGAGTAATAAGTATAATTATTATAGTTCTAGCGATATAATAGTAAAATATGGCTATTAGTGCCTGTTATATTGATAATAATAAAAGTAATAAGTATATTTATTACAGTTCTATCGATAATAACTGCATAATATGGGTAATAATGCTTGTTATATTGATGATAATAAAAGTAATACGTATATTTATTATAGTTCTAGCGATAATAACTGCATTATATGCGTAATAATGCATGTTATATTGATAATAATATAAGTAATAAGTATAATTATTACAGTTCTGGCGATGATAACTGCAATTTATGGGTAATAATGCACGTTATATTGCTAATAATATAAGTAATAAGTATAATTATTACAGTTCTAGCGATAATAACTGCATAATATGGGCAATAATGCATGTTATATTGATGATAATGAAAGTAGTAAGTATATTTATTACAGTTCTAGCGATAATAACTGCATTATATGCGTAATAATGCATGTTATATTGATAATATCGGGAGTAATAAGTATAATTATTATAGTTCTAGCGATAATAATAGTAAAATATGGCTATTAGTGCCTGTTATATTGATAATAATAAAAGTAATAAGTATATTTATTATACTTCTGTCGATAATAACTGCATTATATGGGTAATAATGCATGTTATATTGATAATATCGGGAGTAATAAGTATAATTATTACAGTTCTAGCGATAATGACTGCATTATATGGGTAATAATGGATGTTATATTGATAATATCGGGAGTAATAAGTATAATTATTACAGTTCTAGCGATAATACTAGTAAAATATGGGTAAGAGTGCCTGTTATATTGATAATAATGAAAGTAATAAGTATGGGTAATGATGCACGTTATATTGCTAATAATATAAGTAATAAGAATAATTATTACAGTTCTAGCGATAATAACTGCATAATATGGGCAATAATGCATGTTATATTGATGATAATGAAAGTAGTAAGTATATTTATTACATTTCTAGCGATAATACCTGCATTATATGCGTAATAATGCATGTTATATTGATAATATTGGGAGTAATAAGTATAATTATTATAGTTCTAGCGATAATAATAGTAAAATATGGCTATTAGTGCCTGCTATATTGATAATTATAAAAGTAATAAGTATATTTATTATACTTCTGTCGATAATAACTGCATTATATGGGTAATAATGCATGTTATATTGATAATAATATAAGTAATAAGTATAATTATTACAGTTCTAGCGATAATAACTGCATTATATGCGTAATAATGCATGTTATATTGATAATATCGGGAGTAATAAGTATAATTATTATAGTTCTAGCGATAATAATAGTAAAATATGGCTATTAGTGCCTGCTATATTGATAATAATAAAAGTAATAAGTATATTTATTATACTTCTGTCGATAATAACTGCATTATATGGGTAATAATGCATGTTATATTGCTAATAATATAAGTAATAAGTATAATTATTACAGTTCTAGCGATAATAACTGCATTATATGGGTAATAATGCATGTTATATTGATAATATCGGGAGTAATAAGTATAATAATTATAGTTCTAGCGATAATAATAGTAAAATATGGCAAACAGTGCATGTTATATTGATAATAATAAAAGTAATAAGTATATTTATTACAGTTCTATCGATAATAACTGCATAATATGGGTAATAATGCATGTTATATTGATGATAATAAAAGTAATACGTATATTTATTATAGTTCTAGCGATAATAACTGCATTATATGCGTCATAATGCATGTTATATTGATAATAATAAAAGTAATAAGTATATTTATTACAGTTCTAGCTATAATAACTCCATTATATGGGTAATAAAGCATGTTATATTGATAATATCGGGAGTAATAAGTATAATTATTACAGTTCTAGCGATAATAACTGCATTATACGGGTAATAATGCATGTTATATTGATAATATTGGGAGTAATAAGTACAATTATTATAGTTCTAGCGATAATAATAGTAAAATATGGCTATTAGTGCCTGCTATATTGATAATAATAAAAGTAATAAGTATATTTATTATACTTCTGTCGATAATAACTGCATTATATGGGTAATAATGCATGTTATATTGATAATAATATAAGTAATAAGTATAATTATTACAGTTCTAGCGATAATAGCTGCATTATATGCGTAATAATGCATGTTATATTGATAATATCGGGAGTAATAAGTATAATTATTATAGTTCTACCGATAATAATAGTAAAATATGGCTATTAGTTCCTGCTATATTGATAATAATAAAAGTAATAAGTATATTTATTATACTCCTGTCGATAATAACTGCATTATATGCGTAATAATGCATGTTATATTGATAATATCGGGAGTAATAAGTATAATTATTATAGTTCTAGCGATAATAATAGTAAAATATGGCTATTAGTGCCTGCTATATTGATAATAATAAAAGTAATAAGTATATTTATTATACTTCTGTCGATAATAACTGCATTATATGGGTAATAATGCATGTTATATTGCTAATAATATAAGTAATAAGTATAATTATTACAGTTCTAGCGATAATAACTGCATTATATGGGTAATAATGCATGTTATATTGATAATATCGGGAGTAATAAGTATAATAATTATAGTTCTAGCGATAATAATAGTAAAATATGGCAAACAGTGCATGTTATATTGATAATAATAAAAGTAATAAGTATATTTATTACAGTTCTATCGATAATAACTGCATAATATGGGTAATAATGCATGTTATATTGATGATAATAAAAGTAATACGTATATTTATTATAGTTCTAGCGATAATAACTGCATTATATGCGTCATAATGCATGTTATATTGATAATAATAAAAGTAATAAGTATATTTATTACAGTTCTAGCTATAATAACTCCATTATATGGGTAATAAAGCATGTTATATTGATAATATCGGGAGTAATAAGTATAATTATTACAGTTCTAGCGATAATAACTGCATTATACGGGTAATAATGCATGTTATATTGATAATATTGGGAGTAATAAGTACAATTATTATAGTTCTAGCGATAATAATAGTAAAATATGGCTATTAGTGCCTGCTATATTGATAATAATAAAAGTAATAAGTATATTTATTATACTTCTGTCGATAATAACTGCATTATATGGGTAATAATGCATGTTATATTGATAATAATATAAGTAATAAGTATAATTATTACAGTTCTAGCGATAATAACTGCATTATATGCGTAATAATGCATGTTATATTGATAATATCGGGAGTAATAAGTATAATTATTATAGTTCTACCGATAATAATAGTAAAATATGGCTATTAGTACCTGCTATATTGATAATAATAAAAGTAATAAGTATATTTATTATACTCCTGTCGATAATAACTGCATTATATGCGTAATAATGCATGTTATATTGATAATATCGGGAGTAATAAGTATAATTATTATAGTTCTAGCGATAATAATAGTAAAATATGGCTATTAGTGCCTGCTATATTGATAATAATAAAAGTAATAAGTATATTTATTATACTTCTGTCGATAATAACTGCATTATATGGGTAATAATGCATGTTATATTGATAATAATATAAGTAATAAGTATAATTATTACAGTTCTAGCGATAATAACTGCATTATATGCGTAATAATGCATGTTATATTGATAATATCGGGAGTAATAAGTATAATTATTATAGTTCTAGCGATATAATAGTAAAATATGGCTATTAGTGCCTGTTATATTGATAATAATAAAAGTAATAAGTATATTTATTACAGTTCTATCGATAATAACTGCATAATATGGGTAATAATGCTTGTTATATTGATGATAATAAAAGTAATACGTATATTTATTATAGTTCTAGCGATAATAACTGCATTATATGCGTAATAATGCATGTTATATTGATAATAATATAAGTAATAAGTATAATTATTACAGTTCTGGCGATGATAACTGCAATTTATGGGTAATAATGCACGTTATATTGCTAATAATATAAGTAATAAGTATAATTATTACAGTTCTAGCGATAATAACTGCATAATATGGGCAATAATGCATGTTATATTGATGATAATGAAAGTAGTAAGTATATTTATTACAGTTCTAGCGATAATAACTGCATTATATGCGTAATAATGCATGTTATATTGATAATATCGGGAGTAATAAGTATAATTATTATAGTTCTAGCGATAATAATAGTAAAATATGGCTATTAGTGCCTGTTATATTGATAATAATAAAAGTAATAAGTATATTTATTATACTTCTGTCGATAATAACTGCATTATATGGGTAATAATGCATGTTATATTGATAATATCGGGAGTAATAAGTATAATTATTACAGTTCTAGCGATAATGACTGCATTATATGGGTAATAATGGATGTTATATTGATAATATCGGGAGTAATAAGTATAATTATTACAGTTCTAGCGATAATACTAGTAAAATATGGGTAAGAGTGCCTGTTATATTGATAATAATGAAAGTAATAAGTATGGGTAATGATGCACGTTATATTGCTAATAATATAAGTAATAAGAATAATTATTACAGTTCTAGCGATAATAACTGCATAATATGGGCAATAATGCATGTTATATTGATGATAATGAAAGTAGTAAGTATATTTATTACATTTCTAGCGATAATACCTGCATTATATGCGTAATAATGCATGTTATATTGATAATATTGGGAGTAATAAGTATAATTATTATAGTTCTAGCGATAATAATAGTAAAATATGGCTATTAGTGCCTGCTATATTGATAATTATAAAAGTAATAAGTATATTTATTATACTTCTGTCGATAATAACTGCATTATATGGGTAATAATGCATGTTATATTGATAATAATATAAGTAATAAGTATAATTATTACAGTTCTAGCGATAATAACTGCATTATATGCGTAATAATGCATGTTATATTGATAATATCGGGAGTAATAAGTATAATTATTATAGTTCTAGCGATAATAATAGTAAAATATGGCTATTAGTGCCTGCTATATTGATAATAATAAAAGTAATAAGTATATTTATTATACTTCTGTCGATAATAACTGCATTATATGGGTAATAATGCATGTTATATTGCTAATAATATAAGTAATAAGTATAATTATTACAGTTCTAGCGATAATAACTGCATTATATGGGTAATAATGCATGTTATATTGATAATATCGGGAGTAATAAGTATAATAATTATAGTTCTAGCGATAATAATAGTAAAATATGGCAAACAGTGCATGTTATATTGATAATAATAAAAGTAATAAGTATATTTATTACAGTTCTATCGATAATAACTGCATAATATGGGTAATAATGCATGTTATATTGATGATAATAAAAGTAATACGTATATTTATTATAGTTCTAGCGATAATAACTGCATTATATGCGTCATAATGCATGTTATATTGATAATAATAAAAGTAATAAGTATATTTATTACAGTTCTAGCTATAATAACTCCATTATATGGGTAATAAAGCATGTTATATTGATAATATCGGGAGTAATAAGTATAATTATTACAGTTCTAGCGATAATAACTGCATTATACGGGTAATAATGCATGTTATATTGATAATATTGGGAGTAATAAGTACAATTATTATAGTTCTAGCGATAATAATAGTAAAATATGGCTATTAGTGCCTGCTATATTGATAATAATAAAAGTAATAAGTATATTTATTATACTTCTGTCGATAATAACTGCATTATATGGGTAATAATGCATGTTATATTGATAATAATATAAGTAATAAGTATAATTATTACAGTTCTAGCGATAATAACTGCATTATATGCGTAATAATGCATGTTATATTGATAATATCGGGAGTAATAAGTATAATTATTATAGTTCTACCGATAATAATAGTAAAATATGGCTATTAGTTCCTGCTATATTGATAATAATAAAAGTAATAAGTATATTTATTATACTCCTGTCGATAATAACTGCATTATATGCGTAATAATGCATGTTATATTGATAATATCGGGAGTAATAAGTATAATTATTATAGTTCTAGCGATAATAATAGTAAAATATGGCTATTAGTGCCTGCTATATTGATAATAATAAAAGTAATAAGTATATTTATTATACTTCTGTCGATAATAACTGCATTATATGGGTAATAATGCATGTTATATTGCTAATAATATAAGTAATAAGTATAATTATTACAGTTCTAGCGATAATAACTGCATTATATGGGTAATAATGCATGTTATATTGATAATATCGGGAGTAATAAGTATAATAATTATAGTTCTAGCGATAATAATAGTAAAATATGGCAAACAGTGTATGTTATATTGATAATAATAAAAGTAATAAGTATATTTATTACAGTTCTATCGATAATAACTGCATAATATGGGTAATAATGCATGTTATATTGATGATAATAAAAGTAATACGTATATTTATTATAGTTCTAGCGATAATAACTGCATTATATGCGTAATAATGCATGTTATATTGATAATAATATAAGTAATAAGTATAATTATTACAGTCTAGCGATAATAACTGCATTATATGCGTAATAATGCATGTTATATTGATAATATCGGGAGTAATAAGTATAATTATTATAGTTCTAGCGATAATAATAGTAAAATATGGCTATTAGTGCCTGCTATATTGATAATAATAAAAGTAATAAGTATATTTATTATACTTCTGTCGATAATAACTGCATTATATGGGTAATAATGCATGTTATATTGATGATAATGAAAGTAGTAAGTATATTTATTACATTTCTAGCGATAATACCTGCATTATATGCGTAATAATGCATGTTATATTGATAATATTGGGAGTAATATGTATAATTATTATAGTTCTAGCGATAATAATAGTAAAATATGGCTATTAGTGCCTGCTATATTGATAATTATAAAAGTAATAAGTATATTTATTATACTTCTGTCGATAATAACTGCATTATATGGGTAATAATGCATGTTATATTGATAATAATATAAGTAATAAGTATAATTATTACAGTTCTAGCGATAATAACTGCATTATATGCGTAATAATGCATGTTATATTGATAATATCGGGAGTAATAAGTATAATTATTATAGTTCTACCGATAATAATAGTAAAATATGGCTATTAGTGCCTGCTATATTGATAATAATAAAAGTAATAAGTATATTTATTATACTTCTGTCGATAATAACTGCATTATATGCGTAATAATGCATGTTATATTGATAATATCGGGAGTAATAAGTATAATTATTATAGTTCTAGCGATAATAATAGTAAAATATGGCTATTAGTGCCTGCTATATTGATAATAATAAAAGTAATAAGTATATTTATTATACTTCTGTCGATAATAACTGCATTATATGGGTAATAATGCATGTTATATTGCTAATAATATAAGTAATAAGTATAATTATTACAGTTCTAGCGATAATAACTGCATTATATGGGTAATAATGCATGTTATATTGATAATATCGGGAGTAATAAGTATAATAACTATAGTTCTAGCGATAATAATAGTAAAATATGGCAAACAGTGCATGTTATATTGATAATAATAAAAGTAATAAGTATATTTATTACAGTTCTATCGATAATAACTGCATAATATGGGTAATAATGCATGTTATATTGATGATAATAAAAGTAATACGTATATTTATTATAGTTCTAGCGATAATAACTGCATTATATGCGTCATAATGCATGTTATATTGATAATAATAAAAGTAATAAGTATATTTATTACAGTTCTAGCTATAATAACTCCATTATATGGGTAATAAAGCATGTTATATTGATAATATCGGGAGTAATAAGTATAATTATTACAGTTCTAGCGATAATAACTGCATTATACGGGTAATAATGCATGTTATATTGATAATATTGGGAGTAATAAGTACAATTATTATAGTTCTAGCGATAATAATAGTAAAATATGGCTATTAGTGCCTGCTATATTGATAATAATAAAAGTAATAAGTATATTTATTATACTTCTGTCGATAATAACTGCATTATATGGGTAATAATGCATGTTATATTGATAATAATATAAGTAATAAGTATAATTATTACAGTTCTAGCGATAATAACTGCATTATATGCGTAATAATGCATGTTATATTGATAATATCGGGAGTAATAAGTATAATTATTATAGTTCTACCGATAATAATAGTAAAATATGGCTATTAGTTCCTGCTATATTGATAATAATAAAAGTAATAAGTATATTTATTATACTCCTGTCGATAATAACTGCATTATATGCGTAATAATGCATGTTATATTGATAATATCGGGAGTAATAAGTATAATTATTATAGTTCTAGCGATAATAATAGTAAAATATGGCTATTAGTGCCTGCTATATTGATAATAATAAAAGTAATAAGTATATTTATTATACTTCTGTCGATAATAACTGCATTATATGGGTAATAATGCATGTTATATTGCTAATAATATAAGTAATAAGTATAATTATTACAGTTCTAGCGATAATAACTGCATTATATGGGTAATAATGCATGTTATATTGATAATATCGGGAGTAATAAGTATAATAATTATAGTTCTAGCGATAATAATAGTAAAATATGGCAAACAGTGTATGTTATATTGATAATAATAAAAGTAATAAGTATATTTATTACAGTTCTATCGATAATAACTGCATAATATGGGTAATAATGCATGTTATATTGATGATAATAAAAGTAATACGTATATTTATTATAGTTCTAGCGATAATAACTGCATTATATGCGTAATAATGCATGTTATATTGATAATAATATAAGTAATAAGTATAATTATTACAGTTCTAGCGATAATAACTGCATTATATGCGTAATAATGCATGTTATATTGATAATATCGGGAGTAATAAGTATAATTATTATAGTTCTAGCGATAATAATAGTAAAATATGGCTATTAATGCCTGCTATATTGATAATAATAAAAGTAATAAGTATATTTATTATACTTCTGTCGATAATAACTGCATTATATGGGTAATAATGCATGTTATATTGCTAATAATATAAGTAATGAGTATAATTATTACAGTTCTAGCGATAATAACTGCATTACATGGGTAATAATGCATGTTACATTGATAATATCGGGAGTAATAAGTATAATTATTATAGTTCTAGCGATAATAATAGTAAAATATGGCAAGCAGTGCATGTTATATTGATAATAATAAAAGTAATAAGTATATTTATTACAGTTCTATCGATAATAACTGCATAATATGGGTAATAATGCTTGTTATATTGATGATAATAAAAGTAATACGTATATTTATTATAGTTCTAGCGATAATAACTGCATTATATGCGTAATAATGCATGTTATATTGATAATAATATAAGTAATAAGTATAATTATTACAGTTCTAGCGATAATAATAGTAAAATATGGCTATTAGTGCCTGCTATATTGATAATTATAAAAGTAATAAGTATATTTATTATACTTCTGTCGATAATAACTGCATTATATGGGTAATAATGCATGTTATATTGATAACAATATAAGTAATAAGTATAATTATTACAGTTCTAGCGATAATAACTGCATTATACGGGTAATAATGCATGTTATATTGATGATAATAAAAGTAATAAGTATATTTATTACAGTTCTAGCTATAATAACTCCATTATATGGGTAATAAAGCATGTTATATTGATAATATCGGGAGTAATAAGTATAATTATTACAGTTCTAGCGATAATAACTGCATTATATGCGTAATAATGCATGTTATATTGATAATATCGGGAGTAATAAGTATAATTATTATAGTTCTAGCGATAATAATAGTAAAATATATCTAACAGTGCCTGTTATATTGATAATAATAAAAGTAATAAGTATATTTACTATAGTTCTATCGATAATAACTGCATAATATGGGTAATAATGCATGTTATATTGATAATATCGGGAGTAATAAGTATAATTATTACAGTTCTAGCGATAATACTAGTAAAATATATCTAACAGTGCCTGTTATATTGATAATAATAATAGTAATAAGTATATTTATTATACTTCTGTCGATAATACCTGCATTATATGCGTAATAATGCATGTTATATTGATAATATCGGGAGTAATAAGTATAATAATTATAGTTCTAGCGATAATAATAGTAAAATATGGCAAACAGTGCATGTTATATTGATAATAATAAAAGTAATAAGTATATTTATTACAGTTCTATCGATAATAACTGCATAATATGGGTAATAATGCATGTTATATTGATGATAATAAAAGTAATACGTATATTTATTATAGTTCTAGCGATAATAACTGCATTATATGCGTAATAATGCATGTTATATTGATAATAATATAAGTAATAAGTATAATTATTACAGTTCTAGCGATAATAACTGCATTATATGGGTAATAACGCACGTTATATTGCTAACAATATAAGTAATAAGTATAATTATTACAGTTCTAGCGATAATAACTGCATTATACGGGTAATAATGCATGTTATATTGATAATATTGGGAGTAATAAGTATAATTATTATAGTTCTAGCGATAATGATTGTAAAATATTTCTAATAGTGCATGTTATATTGATAATAATAAAGGTTATAAGTATATTTATTACAGTTCTATCGATAATAACTGCATAATATGGGTAATAATGCATGTTATATTGATGATAATAAAAGTAATAAGTATATTTATTACAGTTCTAGCTATAATAACTCCATTATATGGGTAATAAAGCATGTTATATTGATAATATCGGGAGTAATAAGTATAATTATTACAGTTCTAGCGATAATAACTGCATTATATGCGTAATAATGCATGTTATATTGATAATATCGGGAGTAATAAGTATAATTATTATATTTCTAGCGATAATAATAGTAAAATATATCTAACAGTGCCTGTTATATTGATAATAATAAAAGTAATAAGTATATTTACTATAGTTCTATCGATAATAACTGCATAATATGGGTAATAATGCATGTTATATTGATAATATCGGGAGTAATAAGTATAATTATTACAGTTCTAGCGATAATACTAGTAAAATATATCTAACAGTGCCTGTTATATTGATAATAATAATAGTAATAAGTATATTTATTATACTTCTGTCGATAATACCTGCATTATATGCGTAATAATGCATGTTATATTGATAATATCGGGAGTAATAAGTATAATTATTACAGTTCTAGCGATAATAATAGTAAAATATGGCTAATAGTACATGTTATACTGATAACAATAAAAGTAATAAGTATATTTATTATACTTCTGTCGATAATAACTGCATTATATGGGTAATAATGCATGTTATATTGATAATATCGGGAGTAATAAGTATAATTATTACAGTTCTAGCGATAATAACTGCATTATATGGGTAATAATGCATGTTATATTGCTAATAATATAAGTAATAAGTATAATTATTACAGTTCTAGCGATAATAACTGCATTATACGGGTAATAATGCATGTTATATTGATAATATTGGGAGTAATAAGTACAATTATTATAGTTCTAGCGATAATAATAGTAAAATATGGCTATTAGTGCCTGCTATATTGATAATAATAAAAGTAATAAGTATATTTATTATACTTCTGTCGATAATAACTGCATTATATGGGTAATAATGCATGTTATATTGATAATAATATAAGTAATAAGTATAATTATTACAGTTCTAGCGATAATAACTGCATTATATGCGTAATAATGCATGTTATATTGATAATATCGGGAGTAATAAGTATAATTATTATAGTTCTACCGATAATAATAGTAAAATATGGCTATTAGTTCCTGCTATATTGATAATAATAAAAGTAATAAGTATATTTATTATACTCCTCTCGATAATAACTGCATTATATGCGTAATAATGCATGTTATATTGATAATATCGGGAGTAATAAGTATAATTATTATAGTTCTAGCGATAATAATAGTAAAATATGGCTATTAGTGCCTGCTATATTGATAATAATAAAAGTAATAAGTATATTTATTATACTTCTGTCGATAATAACTGCATTATATGGGTAATAATGCATGTTATATTGCTAATAATATAAGTAATAAGTATAATTATTACAGTTCTAGCGATAATAACTGCATTATATGGGTAATAATGCATGTTATATTGATAATATCGGGAGTAATAAGTATAATAATTATAGTTCTAGCGATAATAATAGTAAAATATGGCAAACAGTGTATGTTATATTGATAATAATAAAAGTAATAAGTATATTTATTACAGTTCTATCGATAATAACTGCATAATATGGGTAATAATGCATGTTATATTGATGATAATAAAAGTAATACGTATATTTATTATAGTTCTAGCGATAATAACTGCATTATATGCGTAATAATGCATGTTATATTGATAATAATATAAGTAATAAGTATAATTATTACAGTTCTAGCGATAATAACTGCATTATATGCGTAATAATGCATGTTATATTGATAATATCGGGAGTAATAAGTATAATTATTATAGTTCTAGCGATAATAATAGTAAAATATGGCTATTAGTGCCTGCTATATTGATAATAATAAAAGTAATAAGTATATTTATTATACTTCTGTCGATAATAACTGCATTATATGGGTAATAATGCATGTTATATTGCTAATAATATAAGTAATGAGTATAATTATTACAGTTCTAGCGATAATAACTGCATTATATGGGTAATAATGCATGTTACATTGATAATATCGGGAGTAATAAGTATAATTATTATAGTTCTAGCGATAATAATAGTAAAATATGGCAAGCAGTGCATGTTATATTGATAATAATAAAAGTAATAAGTATATTTATTACAGTTCTATCGATAATAACTGCATAATATGGGTAATAATGCTTGTTATATTGATGATAATAAAAGTAATACGTATATTTATTATAGTTCTAGCGATAATAACTGCATTATATGCGTAATAATGCATGTTATATTGATAATAATATAAGTAATAAGTATAATTATTACAGTTCTAGCGATAATAATAGTAAAATATGGCTATTAGTGCCTGCTATATTGATAATTATAAAAGTAATAAGTATATTTATTATACTTCTGTCGATAATAACTGCATTATATGGGTAATAATGCATGTTATATTGATAACAATATAAGTAATAAGTATAATTATTACAGTTCTAGCGATAATAACTGCATTATACGGGTAATAATGCATGTTATATTGATGATAATAAAAGTAATAAGTATATTTATTACAGTTCTAGCTATAATAACTCCATTATATGGGTAATAAAGCATGTTATATTGATAATATCGGGAGTAATAAGTATAATTATTACAGTTCTAGCGATAATAACTGCATTATATGCGTAATAATGCATGTTATATTGATAATATCGGGAGTAATAAGTATAATTATTATAGTTCTAGCGATAATAATAGTAAAATATATCTAACAGTGCCTGTTATATTGATAATAATAAAAGTAATAAGTATATTTACTATAGTTCTATCGATAATAACTGCATAATATGGGTAATAATGCATGTTATATTGATAATATCGGGAGTAATAAGTATAATTATTACAGTTCTAGCGATAATACTAGTAAAATATATCTAACAGTGCCTGTTATATTGATAATAATAATAGTAATAAGTATATTTATTATACTTCTGTCGATAATACCTGCATTGTATGCGTAATAATGCATGTTATATTGATAATATCGGGAGTAATAAGTATAATAATTATAGTTCTAGCGATAATAATAGTAAAATATGGCAAACAGTGCATGTTATATTGATAATAATAAAAGTAATAAGTATATTTATTACAGTTCTATCGATAATAACTGCATAATATGGGTAATAATGCATGTTATATTGATGATAATAAAAGTAATACGTATATTTATTATAGTTCTAGCGATAATAACTGCATTATATGCGTAATAATGCATGTTATATTGATAATAATATAAGTAATAAGTATAATTATTACAGTTCTAGCGATAATAACTGCATTATATGGGTAATAACGCACGTTATATTGCTAACAATATAAGTAATAAGTATAATTATTACAGTTCTAGCGATAATAACTGCATTATACGGGTAATAATGCATGTTATATTGATAATATTGGGAGTAATAAGTATAATTATTATAGTTCTAGCGATAATGATTGTAAAATATTTCTAATAGTGCATGTTATATTGATAATAATAAAGGTTATAAGTATATTTATTACAGTTCTATCGATAATAACTGCATAATATGGGTAATAATGCATGTTATATTGATGATAATAAAAGTAATAAGTATATTTATTACAGTTCTAGCTATAATAACTCCATTATATGGGTAATAAAGCATGTTATATTGATAATATCGGGAGTAATAAGTATAATTATTACAGTTCTAGCGATAATAACTGCATTATATGCGTAATAATGCATGTTATATTGATAATATCGGGAGTAATAAGTATAATTATTATAGTTCTAGCGATAATAATAGTAAAATATATCTAACAGTGCCTGTTATATTGATAATAATAAAAGTAATAAGTATATTTACTATAGTTCTATCGATAATAACTGCATAATATGGGTAATAATGCATGTTATATTGATAATATCGGGAGTAATAAGTATAATTATTACAGTTCTAGCGATAATACTAGTAAAATATATCTAACAGTGCCTGTTATATTGATAATAATAATAGTAATAAGTATATTTATTATACTTCTGTCGATAATACCTGCATTATATGCGTAATAATGCATGTTATATTGATAATATCGGGAGTAATAAGTATAATTATTACAGTTCTAGCGATAATAATAGTAAAATATGGCTAATAGTACATGTTATACTGATAACAATAAAAGTAATAAGTATATTTATTATACTTCTGTCGATAATAACTGCATTATATGGGTAATAATGCATGTTATATTGATAATATCGGGAGTAATAAGTATAATTATTACAGTTCTAGCGATAATAACTGCATTATATGGGTAATAATGGATGTTATATTGATAATATCGGGAGTAATAAGTATAATTATTACAGTTCTAGCGATAATACTAGTAAAATATGGGTAAGAGTGCCTGTTATATTGATAATAATGAAAGTAATAAGTATGGGTAATAATGCACGTTATATTGCTAATAATATAAGTAATAAGTATAATTATTACAGTTCTAGCGATAATAACTGCATAATATGGGCAATAATGCATGTTATATTGATGATAATGAAAGTAGTAAGTATATTTATTACATTTCTAGCGATAATACCTGCATTATATGCGTAATAATGCATGTTATATTGATAATATTGGGAGTAATAAGTATAATTATTATAGTTCTAGCGATAATAATAGTAAAATATGGCTATTAGTGCCTGCTATATTGATAATTATAAAAGTAATAAGTATATTTATTATACTTCTGTCGATAATAACTGCATTATATGGGTAATAATGCATGTTATATTGATAACAATATAAGTAATAAGTATAATTATTACAGTTCTAGCGATAATAACTGCATTATATGCGTAATAATGCATGTTATATTGATAATATCGGGAGTAATAAGTATAATTATTATAGTTCTACCGATAATAATAGTAAAATATGGCTATTAGTGCCTGCTATATTGATAATAATAAAAGTAATAAGTATATTTATTATACTTCTGTCGATAATAACTGCATTATATGCGTAATAATGCATGTTATATTGATAATATCGGGAGTAATAAGTATAATTATTATAGTTCTAGCGATAATAATAGTAAAATATGGCTATTAGTGCCTGCTATATTGATAATAATAAAAGTAATAAGTATATTTATTATACTTCTGTCGATAATAACTGCATTATATGGGTAATAATGCATGTTATATTGCTAATAATATAAGTAATAAGTATAATTATTACAGTTCTAGCGATAATAACTGCATTATATGGGTAATAATGCATGTTATATTGATAATATCGGGAGTAATAAGTATAATAATTATAGTTCTAGCGATAATAATAGTAAAATATATCTAACAGTGCCTGTTATATTGATAATAATAATAGTAATAAGTATATTTATTATACTTCTGTCGATAATACCTGCATTATATGCGTAATAATGCATGTTATATTGATAATATCGGGAGTAATAAGTATAATTATTACAGTTCTAGCGATAATAATAGTAAAATATGGCTAATAGTACATGTTATACTGATAACAATAAAAGTAATAAGTATATTTATTATACTTCTGTCGATAATAACTGCATTATATGGGTAATAATGCATGTTATATTGATAATATCGGGAGTAATAAGTATAATTATTACAGTTCTAGCGATAATAACTGCATTATATGGGTAATAATGCATGTTATATTGCTAATAATATAAGTAATAAGTATAATTATTACAGTTCTAGCGATAATAACTGCATTATACGGGTAATAATGCATGTTATATTGATAATATTGGGAGTAATAAGTACAATTATTATAGTTCTAGCGATAATAATAGTAAAATATGGCTATTAGTGCCTGCTATATTGATAATAATAAAAGTAATAAGTATATTTATTATACTTCTGTCGATAATAACTGCATTATATGGGTAATAATGCATGTTATATTGATAATAATATAAGTAATAAGTATAATTATTACAGTTCTAGCGATAATAACTGCATTATATGCGTAATAATGCATGTTATATTGATAATATCGGGAGTAATAAGTATAATTATTATAGTTCTACCGATAATAATAGTAAAATATGGCTATTAGTTCCTGCTATATTGATAATAATAAAAGTAATAAGTATATTTATTATACTCCTCTCGATAATAACTGCATTATATGCGTAATAATGCATGTTATATTGATAATATCGGGAGTAATAAGTATAATTATTATAGTTCTAGCGATAATAATAGTAAAATATGGCTATTAGTGCCTGCTATATTGATAATAATAAAAGTAATAAGTATATTTATTATACTTCTGTCGATAATAACTGCATTATATGGGTAATAATGCATGTTATATTGCTAATAATATAAGTAATAAGTATAATTATTACAGTTCTAGCGATAATAACTGCATTATATGGGTAATAATGCATGTTATATTGATAATATCGGGAGTAATAAGTATAATAATTATAGTTCTAGCGATAATAATAGTAAAATATGGCAAACAGTGTATGTTATATTGATAATAATAAAAGTAATAAGTATATTTATTACAGTTCTATCGATAATAACTGCATAATATGGGTAATAATGCATGTTATATTGATGATAATAAAAGTAATACGTATATTTATTATAGTTCTAGCGATAATAACTGCATTATATGCGTAATAATGCATGTTATATTGATAATAATATAAGTAATAAGTATAATTATTACAGTTCTAGCGATAATAACTGCATTATATGCGTAATAATGCATGTTATATTGATAATATCGGGAGTAATAAGTATAATTATTATAGTTCTAGCGATAATAATAGTAAAATATGGCTATTAGTGCCTGCTATATTGATAATAATAAAAGTAATAAGTATATTTATTATACTTCTGTCGATAATAACTGCATTATATGGGTAATAATGCATGTTATATTGCTAATAATATAAGTAATGAGTATAATTATTACAGTTCTAGCGATAATAACTGCATTATATGGGTAATAATGCATGTTACATTGATAATATCGGGAGTAATAAGTATAATTATTATAGTTCTAGCGATAATAATAGTAAAATATGGCAAGCAGTGCATGTTATATTGATAATAATAAAAGTAATAAGTATATTTATTACAGTTCTATCGATAATAACTGCATAATATGGGTAATAATGCTTGTTATATTGATGATAATAAAAGTAATACGTATATTTATTATAGTTCTAGCGATAATAACTGCATTATATGCGTAATAATGCATGTTATATTGATAATAATATAAGTAATAAGTATAATTATTACAGTTCTAGCGATAATAATAGTAAAATATGGCTATTAGTGCCTGCTATATTGATAATTATAAAAGTAATAAGTATATTTATTATACTTCTGTCGATAATAACTGCATTATATGGGTAATAATGCATGTTATATTGATAACAATATAAGTAATAAGTATAATTATTACAGTTCTAGCGATAATAACTGCATTATACGGGTAATAATGCATGTTATATTGATGATAATAAAAGTAATAAGTATATTTATTACAGTTCTAGCTATAATAACTCCATTATATGGGTAATAAAGCATGTTATATTGATAATATCGGGAGTAATAAGTATAATTATTACAGTTCTAGCGATAATAACTGCATTATATGCGTAATAATGCATGTTATATTGATAATATCGGGAGTAATAAGTATAATTATTATAGTTCTAGCGATAATAATAGTAAAATATATCTAACAGTGCCTGTTATATTGATAATAATAAAAGTAATAAGTATATTTACTATAGTTCTATCGATAATAACTGCATAATATGGGTAATAATGCATGTTATATTGATAATATCGGGAGTAATAAGTATAATTATTACAGTTCTAGCGATAATACTAGTAAAATATATCTAACAGTGCCTGTTATATTGATAATAATAATAGTAATAAGTATATTTATTATACTTCTGTCGATAATACCTGCATTGTATGCGTAATAATGCATGTTATATTGATAATATCGGGAGTAATAAGTATAATAATTATAGTTCTAGCGATAATAATAGTAAAATATGGCAAACAGTGCATGTTATATTGATAATAATAAAAGTAATAAGTATATTTATTACAGTTCTATCGATAATAACTGCATAATATGGGTAATAATGCATGTTATATTGATGATAATAAAAGTAATACGTATATTTATTATAGTTCTAGCGATAATAACTGCATTATATGCGTAATAATGCATGTTATATTGATAATAATATAAGTAATAAGTATAATTATTACAGTTCTAGCGATAATAACTGCATTATATGGGTAATAACGCACGTTATATTGCTAACAATATAAGTAATAAGTATAATTATTACAGTTCTAGCGATAATAACTGCATTATACGGGTAATAATGCATGTTATATTGATAATATTGGGAGTAATAAGTATAATTATTATAGTTCTAGCGATAATGATTGTAAAATATTTCTAATAGTGCATGTTATATTGATAATAATAAAGGTTATAAGTATATTTATTACAGTTCTATCGATAATAACTGCATAATATGGGTAATAATGCATGTTATATTGATGATAATAAAAGTAATAAGTATATTTATTACAGTTCTAGCTATAATAACTCCATTATATGGGTAATAAAGCATGTTATATTGATAATATCGGGAGTAATAAGTATAATTATTACAGTTCTAGCGATAATAACTGCATTATATGCGTAATAATGCATGTTATATTGATAATATCGGGAGTAATAAGTATAATTATTATAGTTCTAGCGATAATAATAGTAAAATATATCTAACAGTGCCTGTTATATTGATAATAATAAAAGTAATAAGTATATTTACTATAGTTCTATCGATAATAACTGCATAATATGGGTAATAATGCATGTTATATTGATAATATCGGGAGTAATAAGTATAATTATTACAGTTCTAGCGATAATACTAGTAAAATATATCTAACAGTGCCTGTTATATTGATAATAATAATAGTAATAAGTATATTTATTATACTTCTGTCGATAATACCTGCATTATATGCGTAATAATGCATGTTATATTGATAATATCGGGAGTAATAAGTATAATTATTACAGTTCTAGCGATAATAATAGTAAAATATGGCTAATAGTACATGTTATACTGATAACAATAAAAGTAATAAGTATATTTATTATACTTCTGTCGATAATAACTGCATTATATGGGTAATAATGCATGTTATATTGATAATATCGGGAGTAATAAGTATAATTATTACAGTTCTAGCGATAATAACTGCATTATATGGGTAATAATGGATGTTATATTGATAATATCGGGAGTAATAAGTATAATTATTACAGTTCTAGCGATAATACTAGTAAAATATGGGTAAGAGTGCCTGTTATATTGATAATAATGAAAGTAATAAGTATGGGTAATAATGCACGTTATATTGCTAATAATATAAGTAATAAGTATAATTATTACAGTTCTAGCGATAATAACTGCATAATATGGGCAATAATGCATGTTATATTGATGATAATGAAAGTAGTAAGTATATTTATTACATTTCTAGCGATAATACCTGCATTATATGCGTAATAATGCATGTTATATTGATAATATTGGGAGTAATAAGTATAATTATTATAGTTCTAGCGATAATAATAGTAAAATATGGCTATTAGTGCCTGCTATATTGATAATTATAAAAGTAATAAGTATATTTATTATACTTCTGTCGATAATAACTGCATTATATGGGTAATAATGCATGTTATATTGATAACAATATAAGTAATAAGTATAATTATTACAGTTCTAGCGATAATAACTGCATTATATGCGTAATAATGCATGTTATATTGATAATATCGGGAGTAATAAGTATAATTATTATAGTTCTACCGATAATAATAGTAAAATATGGCTATTAGTGCCTGCTATATTGATAATAATAAAAGTAATAAGTATATTTATTATACTTCTGTCGATAATAACTGCATTATATGCGTAATAATGCATGTTATATTGATAATATCGGGAGTAATAAGTATAATTATTATAGTTCTAGCGATAATAATAGTAAAATATGGCTATTAGTGCCTGCTATATTGATAATAATAAAAGTAATAAGTATATTTATTATACTTCTGTCGATAATAACTGCATTATATGGGTAATAATGCATGTTATATTGCTAATAATATAAGTAATAAGTATAATTATTACAGTTCTAGCGATAATAACTGCATTATATGGGTAATAATGCATGTTATATTGATAATATCGGGAGTAATAAGTATAATAATTATAGTTCTAGCGATAATAATAGTAAAATATGGCAAACAGTGTATGTTATATTGATAATAATAAAAGTAATAAGTATATTTATTACAGTTCTATCGATAATAACTGCATAATATGGGTAATAATGCATGTTATATTGATGATAATAAAAGTAATACGTATATTTATTATAGTTCTAGCGATAATAACTGCATTATATGCGTAATAATGCATGTTATATTGATAATAATATAAGTAATAAGTATAATTATTACAGTTCTAGCGATAATAACTGCATTATATGCGTAATAATGCATGTTATATTGATAATATCGGGAGTAATAAGTATAATTATTATAGTTCTAGCGATAATAATAGTAAAATATGGCTATTAGTGCCTGCTATATTGATAATAATAAAAGTAATAAGTATATTTATTATACTTCTGTCGATAATAACTGCATTATATGGGTAATAATGCATGTTATATTGCTAATAATATAAGTAATGAGTATAATTATTACGGTTCTAGCGATAATAACTGCATTATATGGGTAATAATGCATGTTATATTGATAATATCGGGAGTAATAAGTATAATTATTATAGTTCTAGCGATAATAATAGTAAAATATGGCAAGCAGTGCATGTTATATTGATAATAATAAAAGTAATAAGTATATTTATTACAGTTCTATCGATAATAACTGCATAATATGGGTAATAATGCTTGTTATATTGATGATAATAAAAGTAATACGTATATTTATTATAGTTCTAGCGATAATAACTGCATTATATGCGTAATAATGCATGTTATATTGATAATAATATAAGTAATAAGTATAATTATTACAGTTCTAGCGATGATAACTGCAATTTATGGGTAATAATGCACGTTATATTGCTAATAATATAAGTAATAAGTATAATTATTACAGTTCTAGCGATAATAACTGCATAATATGGGCAATAATGCATGTTATATTGATGATAATGAAAGTAGTAAGTATATTTATTACAGTTCTAGCGATAATAACTGCATTATATGCGTAATAATGCATGTTATATTGATAATATCGGGAGTAATAAGTATAATTATTATAGTTCTAGCGATAATAATAGTAAAATATGGCTATTAGTGCCTGTTATATTGATAATAATAAAAGTAATAAGTATATTTATTATACTTCTGTCGATAATAACTGCATTATATGGGTAATAATGCATGTTATATTGATAATATCGGGAGTAATAAGTATAATTATTACAGTTCTAGCGATAATAACTGCATTATATGGGTAATAATGGATGTTATATTGACAATATCGGGAGTAATAAGTATAATTATTACAGTTCTAGCGATAATAACTGCATTATATAGGTAATAATGCATGTTATATTGATAATATTGGGAGTAATAAGTATAATTATTATAGTTCTAGCGATAATGATTGTAAAATATTTCTAATAGTGCATGTTATATTGATAATAATAAAGGTTATAAGTATATTTATTGCAGTTCTATCGATAATAACTGCATAATATGGGTAATAATGCATGTTATATTGATGATAATAAAAGTAATAAGTATATTTATTACAGTTCTAGCTATAATAACTCCATTATATGGGTAATAAAGCATGTTATATTGATAATATCGGGAGTAATATGTATAATTATTACAGTTCTAGCGATAATAACTGCATTATATGCGTAATAATGCATGTTATATTGATAATATCGGGAGTAATAAGTATAATTATTATAGTTCTAGCGATAATAATAGTAAAATATGGCAAACAGTGCATGTTATATTGATAATAATAAAAGTAATAAGTATATTTATTACAGTTCTATCGATAATAACTGCATAATATGGGTAATAATGCATGTTATATTGATGATAATAAAAGTAATACGTATATTTATTATAGTTCTAGCGATAATAACTGCATTATATGCGTAATAATGCATGTTATATTGATAATAATATAAGTAATAAGTATAATTATTACAGTTCTAGCGATAATAACTGCATTATATGGGTAATAACGCACGTTATATTGCTAACAATATAAGTAATAAGTATAATTATTACAGTTCTAGCGATAATAACTGCATTATACGGGTAATAATGCATGTTATATTGATAATATTGGGAGTAATAAGTATAATTATTATAGTTCTAGCGATAATGATTGTAAAATATTTCTAATAGTGCATGTTATATTGATAATAATAAAGGTTATAAGTATATTTATTACAGTTCTATCGATAATAACTGCATAATATGGGTAATAATGCATGTTATATTGATGATAATAAAAGTAATAAGTATATTTATTACAGTTCTAGCTATAATAACTCCATTATATGGGTAATAAAGCATGTTATATTGATAATATCGGGAGTAATAAGTATAATTATTACAGTTCTAGCGATAATAACTGCATTATATGCGTAATAATGCATGTTATATTGATAATATCGGGAGTAATAAGTATAATTATTATAGTTCTAGCGATAATAATAGTAAAATATATCTAACAGTGCCTGTTATATTGATAATAATAAAAGTAATAAGTATATTTACTATAGTTCTATCGATAATAACTGCATAATATGGGTAATAATGCATGTTATATTGATAATATCGGGAGTAATAAGTATAATTATTACAGTTCTAGCGATAATACTAGTAAAATATATCTAACAGTGCCTGTTATATTGATAATAATAATAGTAATAAGTATATTTATTATACTTCTGTCGATAATACCTGCATTATATGCGTAATAATGCATGTTATATTGATAATATCGGGAGTAATAAGTATAATAATTATAGTTCTAGCGATAATAATAGTAAAATATGGCAAACAGTGCATGTTATATTGATAATAATAAAAGTAATAAGTATATTTATTACAGTTCTATCGATAATAACTGCATAATATGGGTAATAATGCATGTTATATTGATGATAATAAAAGTAATACGTATATTTATTATAGTTCTAGCGATAATAACTGCATTATATGCGTAATAATGCATGTTATATTGATAATAATATAAGTAATAAGTATAATTATTACAGTTCTAGCGATAATAACTGCATTATATGGGTAATAACGCACGTTATATTGCTAACAATATAAGTAATAAGTATAATTATTACAGTTCTAGCGATAATAACTGCATTATACGGGTAATAATGCATGTTATATTGATAATATTGGGAGTAATAAGTATAATTATTATAGTTCTAGCGATAATGATTGTAAAATATTTCTAATAGTGCATGTTATATTGATAATAATAAAGGTTATAAGTATATTTATTACAGTTCTATCGATAATAACTGCATAATATGGGTAATAATGCATGTTATATTGATGATAATAAAAGTAATAAGTATATTTATTACAGTTCTAGCTATAATAACTCCATTATATGGGTAATAAAGCATGTTATATTGATAATATCGGGAGTAATAAGTATAATTATTACAGTTCTAGCGATAATAACTGCATTATATGCGTAATAATGCATGTTATATTGATAATATCGGGAGTAATAAGTATAATTATTATAGTTCTAGCGATAATAATAGTAAAATATATCTAACAGTGCCTGTTATATTGATAATAATAAAAGTAATAAGTATATTTACTATAGTTCTATCGATAATAACTGCATAATATGGGTAATAATGCATGTTATATTGATAATATCGGGAGTAATAAGTATAATTATTACAGTTCTAGCGATAATACTAGTAAAATATATCTAACAGTGCCTGTTATATTGATAATAATAATAGTAATAAGTATATTTATTATACTTCTGTCGATAATACCTGCATTATATGCGTAATAATGCATGTTATATTGATAATATCGGGAGTAATAAGTATAATTATTACAGTTCTAGCGATAATAATAGTAAAATATGGCTAATAGTACATGTTATACTGATAACAATAAAAGTAATAAGTATATTTATTATACTTCTGTCGATAATAACTGCATTATATGGGTAATAATGCATGTTATATTGATAATATCGGGAGTAATAAGTATAATTATTACAGTTCTAGCGATAATAACTGCATTATATGGGTAATAATGGATGTTATATTGATAATATCGGGAGTAATAAGTATAATTATTACAGTTCTAGCGATAATACTAGTAAAATATGGGTAAGAGTGCCTGTTATATTGATAATAATGAAAGTAATAAGTATGGGTAATAATGCACGTTATATTGCTAATAATATAAGTAATAAGTATAATTATTACAGTTCTAGCGATAATAACTGCATAATATGGGCAATAATGCATGTTATATTGATGATAATGAAAGTAGTAAGTATATTTATTACATTTCTAGCGATAATACCTGCATTATATGCGTAATAATGCATGTTATATTGATAATATTGGGAGTAATAAGTATAATTATTATAGTTCTAGCGATAATAATAGTAAAATATGGCTATTAGTGCCTGCTATATTGATAATTATAAAAGTAATAAGTATATTTATTATACTTCTGTCGATAAAAACTGCATTATATGGGTAATAATGCATGTTATATTGATAACAATATAAGTAATAAGTATAATTATTACAGTTCTAGCGATAATAACTGCATTATATGCGTAATAATGCATGTTATATTGATAATATCGGGAGAAATAAGTATAATTATTATAGTTCTAGCGATAATAATAGTAAAATATGGCTATTAGTGCCTGCTATATTGATAATAATAAAAGTAATAAGTATATTTATTATACTTCTGTCGATAATAACTGCATTATATGGGTAATAATGCATGTTATATTGCTAATAATATAAGTAATAAGTATAATTATTACAGTTCTAGCGATAATAACTGCATTATATGGGTAATAATGCATGTTATATTGATAATATCGGGAGTAATAAGTATAATAATTATAGTTCTAGCGATAATAATAGTAAAATATGGCAAACAGTGCATGTTATATTGATAATAATAAAAGTAATAAGTATATTTATTACAGTTCTATCGATAATAACTGCATAATATGGGTAATAATGCATGTTATATTGATGATAATAAAAGTAATACGTATATTTATTATAGTTCTAGCGATAATAACTGCATTATATGCGTAATAATGCATGTTATATTGATAATAATATAAGTAATAAGTATAATTATTACAGTTCTAGCGATAATAACTGCATTATACGGGTAATAATGCATGTTATATTGATAATATTGGGAGTAATAAGTATAATTATTATAGTTCTAGCGATAATGATTGTAAAATATTTCTAATAGTGCATGTTATATTGATAATAATAAAGGTTATAAGTATATTTATTACAGTTCTATCGATAATAACTGCATAATATGGGTAATAATGCATGTTATATTGATGATAATAAAAGTAATAAGTATATTTATTACAGTTCTAGCTATAATAACTCCATTATATGGGTAATAAAGCATGTTATATTGATAATATCGGGAGTAATAAGTATAATTATTACAGTTCTAGCGATAATAACTGCATTATATGCGTAATAATGCATGTTATATTGATAATATCGGGAGTAATAAGTATAATTATTATAGTTCTAGCGATAATAATAGTAAAATATATCTAACAGTGCCTGTTATATTGATAATAATAAAAGTAATAAGTATATTTACTATAGTTCTATCGATAATAACTGCATAATATGGGTAATAATGCATGTTATATTGATAATAATATAAGTAATAAGTATAATTATTACAGTTCTAGCGATAATAACTGCATTATACGGGTAATAATGCATGTTATATTGATAATATCGGGAGTAATAAGTATAATTATTATAGTTCTAGCGATAATGATTGTAAAATATTTCTAATAGTGCATGTTATATTGATAATAATAAAGGTTATAAGTATATTTATTACAGTTCTATCGATAATAACTGCATAATATGGGTAATAATGCATGTTATATTGATGATAATAAAAGTAATAAGTATATTTATTACAGTTCTAGCTATAATAACTCCATTATATGGGTAATAAAGCATGTTATATTGATAATATCGGGAGTAATAAGTATAATTATTACAGTTCTAGCGATAATAACTGCATTATATGCGTAATAATGCATGTTATATTGATAATATCGGGAGTAATAAGTATAATTATTATAGTTCTAGCGATAATAATAGTAAAATATATCTAACAGTGCCTGTTATATTGATAATAATAAAAGTAATAAGTATATTTACTACAGTTCTATCGATAATAACTGCATAATATGGGTAATAATGCATGTTATATTGATAATATCGGGAGTAATAAGTATAATTATTACAGTTCTAGCGATAATACTAGTAAAATATATCTAACAGTGCCTGTTATATTGATAATAATAATAGTAATAAGTATATTTATTATACTTCTGTCGATAATACCTGCATTATATGCGTAATAATGCATGTTATATTGATAATATCGGGAGTAATAAGTATAATTATTACAGTTCTAGCGATAATAATAGTAAAATATGGCTAATAGTACATGTTATACTGATAACAATAAAAGTAATAAGTATATTTATTATACTTCTGTCGATAATAACTGCATTATATGGGTAATAATGCATGTTATATTGATAATATCGGGAGTAATAAGTATAATTATTACAGTTCTAGCGATAATAACTGCATTATATGGGTAATAATGGATGTTATATTGATAATATCGGGAGTAATAAGTATAATTATTACAGTTCTAGCGATAATACTAGTAAAATATGGGTAAGAGTGCCTGTTATATTGATAATAATGAAAGTAATAAGTATGGGTAATAATGCACGTTATATTGCTAATAATATAAGTAATAAGTATAATTATTACAGTTCTAGCGATAATAACTGCATAATATGGGCAATAATGCATGTTATATTGATGATAATGAAAGTAGTAAGTATATTTATTACATTTCTAGCGATAATACCTGCATTATATGCGTAATAATGCATGTTATATTGATAATATTGGGAGTAATAAGTATAATTATTATAGTTCTAGCGATAATAATAGTAAAATATGGCTATTAGTGCCTGCTATATTGATAATTATAAAAGTAATAAGTATATTTATTATACTTCTGTCGATAATAACTGCATTATATGGGTAATAATGCATGTTATATTGATAACAATATAAGTAATAAGTATAATTATTACAGTTCTAGCGATAATAACTGCATTATATGCGTAATAATGCATGTTATATTGATAATATCGGGAGTAATAAGTATAATTATTATAGTTCTAGCGATAATAATAGTAAAATATGGCTATTAGTGCCTGCTATATTGATAATAATAAAAGTAATAAGTATATTTATTATACTTCTGTCGATAATAACTGCATTATATGGGTAATAATGCATGTTATATTGCTAATAATATAAGTAATAAGTATAATTATTACAGTTCTAGCGATAATAACTGCATTATATGGGTAATAATGCATGTTATATTGATAATATCGGGAGTAATAAGTATAATAATTATAGTTCTAGCGATAATAATAGTAAAATATGGCAAACAGTGCATGTTATATTGATAATAATAAAAGTAATAAGTATATTTATTACAGTTCTATCGATAATAACTGCATAATATGGGTAATAATGCATGTTATATTGATGATAATAAAAGTAATACGTATATTTATTATAGTTCTAGCGATAATAACTGCATTATATGCGTAATAATGCATGTTATATTGATAATAATATAAGTAATAAGTATAATTATTACAGTTCTAGCGATAATAACTGCATTATACGGGTAATAATGCATGTTATATTGATAATATTGGGAGTAATAAGTATAATTATTATAGTTCTAGCGATAATGATTGTAAAATATTTCTAATAGTGCATGTTATATTGATAATAATAAAGGTTATAAGTATATTTATTACAGTTCTATCGATAATAACTGCATAATATGGGTAATAATGCATGTTATATTGATGATAATAAAAGTAATAAGTATATTTATTACAGTTCTAGCTATAATAACTCCATTATATGGGTAATAAAGCATGTTATATTGATAATATCGGGAGTAATAAGTATAATTATTACAGTTCTAGCGATAATAACTGCATTATATGCGTAATAATGCATGTTATATTGATAATATCGGGAGTAATAAGTATAATTATTATAGTTCTAGCGATAATAATAGTAAAATATATCTAACAGTGCCTGTTATATTGATAATAATAAAAGTAATAAGTATATTTACTATAGTTCTATCGATAATAACTGCATAATATGGGTAATAATGCATGTTATATTGATAATATCGGGAGTAATAAGTATAATTATTACAGTTCTAGCGATAATACTAGTAAAATATATCTAACAGTGCCTGTTATATTGATAATAATAATAGTAATAAGTATATTTATTATACTTCTGTCGATAATACCTGCATTATATGCGTAATAATGCATGTTATATTGATAATATCGGGAGTAATAAGTATAATTATTACAGTTCTAGCGATAATAATAGTAAAATATGGCTAATAGTACATGTTATACTGATAACAATAAAAGTAATAAGTATATTTATTATACTTCTGTCGATAATAACTGCATTATATGGGTAATAATGCATGTTATATTGATAATATCGGGAGTAATAAGTATAATTATTACAGTTCTAGCGATAATAACTGCATTATATGGGTAATAATGGATGTTATATTGATAATATCGGGAGTAATAAGTATAATTATTACAGTTCTAGCGATAATACTAGTAAAATATGGGTAAGAGTGCCTGTTATATTGATAATAATGAAAGTAATAAGTATGGGTAATAATGCACGTTATATTGCTAATAATATAAGTAATAAGTATAATTATTACAGTTCTAGCGATAATAACTGCATAATATGGGCAATAATGCATGTTATATTGATGATAATGAAAGTAGTAAGTATATTTATTACATTTCTAGCGATAATAACTGCATTATATGCGTAATAATGCATGTTATATTGATAATATTGGGAGTAATAAGTATAATTATTATAGTTCTAGCGATAATAATAGTAAAATATGGCTATTAGTGCCTGCTATATTGATAATTATAAAAGTAATAAGTATATTTACTATAGTTCTATCGATAATAACTGCATAATATGGGTAATAATGCATGTTATATTGATAATATCGGGAGTAATAAGTATAATTATTACAGTTCTAGCGATAATACTAGTAAAATATATCTAACAGTGCCTGTTATATTGATAATAATAATAGTAATAAGTATATTTATTATACTTCTGTCGATAATACCTGCATTATATGCGTAATAATGCATGTTATATTGATAATATCGGGAGTAATAAGTATAATTATTACAGTTCTAGCGATAATAATAGTAAAATATGGCTAATAGTACATGTTATACTGATAACAATAAAAGTAATAAGTATATTTATTATACTTCTGTCGATAATAACTGCATTATATGGGTAATAATGCATGTTATATTGATAATATCGGGAGTAATAAGTATAATTATTACAGTTCTAGCGATAATAATAGTAAAATATGGCTAATAGTACATGTTATACTGATAACAATAAAAGTAATAAGTATATTTATTATACTTCTGTCGATAATAACTGCATTATATGCGTAATAATGCATGTTATATTGATAATATTGGGAGTAATAAGTATAATTATTATAGTTCTAGCGATAATAATAGTAAAATATGGCTATTAGTGCCTGCTATATTGATAATTATAAAAGTAATAAGTATATTTATTATACTTCTGTCGATAATAACTGCATTATATGGGTAATAATGCATGTTATATTGATAATAATATAAGTAATAAGTATAATTATTACAGTTCTAGCGATAATAACTGCATTATATGCGTAATAATGCATGTTATATTGATAATATCGGGAGTAATAAGTATAATTATTATAGTTCTACCGATAATAATAGTAAAATATGGCTATTAGTGCCTGCTATATTGATAATAATAAAAGTAATAAGTATATTTATTATACTTCTGTCGATAATAACTGCATTATATGCGTAATAATGCATGTTATATTGATAATATCGGGAGTAATAAGTATAATTATTATAGTTCTAGCGATAATAATAGTAAAATATGGCTATTAGTGCCTGCTATATTGATAATAATAAAAGTAATAAGTATATTTATTATACTTCTGTCGATAATAACTGCATTATATGGGTAATAATGCATGTTATATTGCTAATAATATAAGTAATAAGTATAATTATTACAGTTCTAGCGATAATAACTGCATTATATGGGTAATAATGCATGTTATATTGATAATATCGGGTGTAATAAGTATAATAATTATAGTTCTAGCGATAATAATAGTAAAATATGGCAAACAGTGCATGTTATATTGATAATAATAAAAGTAATAAGTATATTTATTACAGTTCTATCGATAATAACTGCATAATATGGGTAATAATGCATGTTATATTGATGATAATAAAAGTAATACGTATATTTATTATAGTTCTAGCGATAATAACTGCATTATATGCGTAATAATGCATGTTATATTGATAATAATATAAGTAATAAGTATAATTATTACAGTTCTAGCGATAATAACTGCATTATATGGGTAATAACGCACGTTATATTGCTAACAATATAAGTAATAAGTATAATTATTACAGTTCTAGCGATAATAACTGCATTATACGGGTAATAATGCATGTTATATTGATAATATTGGGAGTAATAAGTATAATTATTATAGTTCTAGCGATAATGATTGTAAAATATTTCTAATAGTGCATGTTATATTGATAATAATAAAGGTTATAAGTATATTTATTACAGTTCTATCGATAATAACTGCATAATATGGGTAATAATGCATGTTATATTGATGATAATAAAAGTAATAAGTATATTTATTACAGTTCTAGCTATAATAACTCCATTATATGGGTAATAAAGCATGTTATATTGATAATATCGGGAGTAATAAGTATAATTATTACAGTTCTAGCGATAATAACTGCATTATATGCGTAATAATGCATGTTATATTGATAATATCGGGAGTAATAAGTATAATTATTATAGTTCTAGCGATAATAATAGTAAAATATGGGTAAGAGTGCCTGTTATATTGATAATATCGGGAGTAATAAGTATAATTATTACAGTTCTAGCGATAATACTAGTAAAATATATCTAACAGTGCCTGTTATATTGATAATAATAATAGTAATAAGTATATTTATTATACTTCTGTCGATAATACCTGCATTATATGCGTAATAATGCATGTTATATTGATAATATCGGGAGTAATAAGTATAATTATTACAGTTCTAGCGATAATAATAGTAAAATATGGCTAATAGTACATGTTATACTGATAACAATAAAAGTAATAAGTATATTTATTATACTTCTGTCGATAATAACTGCATTATATGGGTAATAATGCATGTTATATTGATAATATCGGGAGTAATAAGTATAATTATTACAGTTCTAGCGATAATAACTGCATTATATGGGTAATAATGGATGTTATATTGATAATATCGGGAGTAATAAGTATAATTATTACAGTTCTAGCGATAATACTAGTAAAATAT
The DNA here is from genome assembly GCA_963576845.1 of Megachile leachella. Taxonomy (NCBI): domain Eukaryota; kingdom Metazoa; phylum Arthropoda; class Insecta; order Hymenoptera; family Megachilidae; genus Megachile; species Megachile leachella. The sequence goes on from CAUYWW010000002.1 coordinate 120,411, forward strand.
GGGTAAGAGTGCCTGTTATATTGATAATAATGAAAGTAATAAGTATGGGTAATAATGCACGTTATATTGCTAATAATATAAGTAATAAGTATAATTATTACAGTTCTAGCGATAATAACTGCATAATATGGGCAATAATGCATGTTATATTGATGATAATGAAAGTAGTAAGTATATTTATTACATTTCTAGCGATAATAACTGCATTATATGCGTAATAATGCATGTTATATTGATAATATTGGGAGTAATAAGTATAATTATTATAGTTCTAGCGATAATAATAGTAAAATATGGCTATTAGTGCCTGCTATATTGATAATTATAAAAGTAATAAGTATATTTACTATAGTTCTATCGATAATAACTGCATAATATGGGTAATAATGCATGTTATATTGATAATATCGGGAGTAATAAGTATAATTATTACAGTTCTAGCGATAATACTAGTAAAATATATCTAACAGTGCCTGTTATATTGATAATAATAATAGTAATAAGTATATTTATTATACTTCTGTCGATAATACCTGCATTATATGCGTAATAATGCATGTTATATTGATAATATCGGGAGTAATAAGTATAATTATTACAGTTCTAGCGATAATAATAGTAAAATATGGCTAATAGTACATGTTATACTGATAACAATAAAAGTAATAAGTATATTTATTATACTTCTGTCGATAATAACTGCATTATATGGGTAATAATGCATGTTATATTGATAATATCGGGAGTAATAAGTATAATTATTACAGTTCTAGCGATAATAATAGTAAAATATGGCTAATAGTACATGTTATACTGATAACAATAAAAGTAATAAGTATATTTATTATACTTCTGTCGATAATAACTGCATTATATGCGTAATAATGCATGTTATATTGATAATATTGGGAGTAATAAGTATAATTATTATAGTTCTAGCGATAATAATAGTAAAATATGGCTATTAGTGCCTGCTATATTGATAATTATAAAAGTAATAAGTATATTTATTATACTTCTGTCGATAATAACTGCATTATATGGGTAATAATGCATGTTATATTGATAATAATATAAGTAATAAGTATAATTATTACAGTTCTAGCGATAATAACTGCATTATATGCGTAATAATGCATGTTATATTGATAATATCGGGAGTAATAAGTATAATTATTATAGTTCTACCGATAATAATAGTAAAATATGGCTATTAGTGCCTGCTATATTGATAATAATAAAAGTAATAAGTATATTTATTATACTTCTGTCGATAATAACTGCATTATATGCGTAATAATGCATGTTATATTGATAATATCGGGAGTAATAAGTATAATTATTATAGTTCTAGCGATAATAATAGTAAAATATGGCTATTAGTGCCTGCTATATTGATAATAATAAAAGTAATAAGTATATTTATTATACTTCTGTCGATAATAACTGCATTATATGGGTAATAATGCATGTTATATTGCTAATAATATAAGTAATAAGTATAATTATTACAGTTCTAGCGATAATAACTGCATTATATGGGTAATAATGCATGTTATATTGATAATATCGGGAGTAATAAGTATAATAATTATAGTTCTAGCGATAATAATAGTAAAATATGGCAAACAGTGCATGTTATATTGATAATAATAAAAGTAATAAGTATATTTATTACAGTTCTATCGATAATAACTGCATAATATGGGTAATAATGCATGTTATATTGATGATAATAAAAGTAATACGTATATTTATTATAGTTCTAGCGATAATAACTGCATTATATGCGTAATAATGCATGTTATATTGATAATAATATAAGTAATAAGTATAATTATTACAGTTCTAGCGATAATAACTGCATTATATGGGTAATAACGCACGTTATATTGCTAACAATATAAGTAATAAGTATAATTATTACAGTTCTAGCGATAATAACTGCATTATACGGGTAATAATGCATGTTATATTGATAATATTGGGAGTAATAAGTATAATTATTATAGTTCTAGCGATAATGATTGTAAAATATTTCTAATAGTGCATGTTATATTGATAATAATAAAGGTTATAAGTATATTTATTACAGTTCTATCGATAATAACTGCATAATATGGGTAATAATGCATGTTATATTGATAATATCGGGAGTAATAAGTATAATTATTACAGTTCTAGCGATAATACTAGTAAAATATATCTAACAGTGCCTGTTATATTGATAATAATAATAGTAATAAGTATATTTATTATACTTCTGTCGATAATACCTGCATTATATGCGTAATAATGCATGTTATATTGATAATATCGGGAGTAATAAGTATAATTATTACAGTTCTAGCGATAATAATAGTAAAATATGGCTAATAGTACATGTTATACTGATAACAATAAAAGTAATAAGTATATTTATTATACTTCTGTCGATAATAACTGCATTATATGGGTAATAATGCATGTTATATTGATAATATCGGGAGTAATAAGTATAATTATTACAGTTCTAGCGATAATAACTGCATTATATGGGTAATAATGGATGTTATATTGATAATATCGGGAGTAATAAGTATAATTATTACAGTTCTAGCGATAATACTAGTAAAATATGGGTAAGAGTGCCTGTTATATTGATAATAATGAAAGTAATAAGTATGGGTAATAATGCACGTTATATTGCTAATAATATAAGTAATAAGTATAATTATTACAGTTCTAGCGATAATAACTGCATAATATGGGCAATAATGCATGTTATATTGATGATAATGAAAGTAGTAAGTATATTTATTACATTTCTAGCGATAATAACTGCATTATATGGGTAATAATGGATGTTATATTGATAATATCGGGAGTAATAAGTATAATTATTACAGTTCTAGCGATAATACTAGTAAAATATGGGTAAGAGTGCCTGTTATATTGATAATAATGAAAGTAATAAGTATGGGTAATAATGCACGTTATATTGCTAATAATATAAGTAATAAGTATAATTATTACAGTTCTAGCGATAATAACTGCATAATATGGGCAATAATGCATGTTATATTGATGATAATGAAAGTAGTAAGTATATTTATTACATTTCTAGCGATAATAACTGCATTATATGCGTAATAATGCATGTTATATTGATAATATTGGGAGTAATAAGTATAATTATTATAGTTCTAGCGATAATAATAGTAAAATATGGCTATTAGTGCCTGCTATATTGATAATTATAAAAGTAATAAGTATATTTATTATACTTCTGTCGATAATAACTGCATTATATGGGTAATAATGCATGTTATATTGATAATAATATAAGTAATAAGTATAATTATTACAGTTCTAGCGATAATAACTGCATTATATGCGTAATAATGCATGTTATATTGAGAATATCGGGAGTAATAAGTATAATTATTATAGTTCTACCGATAATAATAGTAAAATATGGCTATTAGTGCCTGCTATATTGATAATAATAAAAGTAATAAGTATATTTATTATACTTCTGTCGATAATAACTGCATTATATGCGTAATAATGCATGTTATATTGATAATATCGGGAGTAATAAGTATAATTATTATAGTTCTAGCGATAATAATAGTAAAATATGGCTATTAGTGCCTGCTATATTGATAATAATAAAAGTAATAAGTATATTTATTATACTTCTGTCGATAATAACTGCATTATATGGGTAATAATGCATGTTATATTGCTAATAATATAAGTAATAAGTATAATTATTACAGTTCTAGCGATAATAACTGCATTATAAGGGTAATAATGCATGTTATATTGATAATATCGGGAGTAATAAGTATAATAATTATAGTTCTAGCGATAATAATAGTAAAATATGGCAAACAGTGCATGTTATATTGATAATAATAAAAGTAATAAGTATATTTATTACAGTTCTATCGATAATAACTGCATAATATGGGTAATAATGCATGTTATATTGATGATAATAAAAGTAATACGTATATTTATTATAGTTCTAGCGATAATAACTGCATTATATGCGTCATAATGCATGTTATATTGATAATAATAAAAGTAATAAGTATATTTATTACAGTTCTAGCTATAATAACTCCATTATATGGGTAATAAAGCATGTTATATTGATAATATCGGGAGTAATAAGTATAATTATTACAGTTCTAGCGATAATAACTGCATTATACGGGTAATAATGCATGTTATATTGATAATATTGGGAGTAATAAGTACAATTATTATAGTTCTAGCGATAATAATAGTAAAATATGGCTATTAGTGCCTGCTATATTGATAATAATAAAAGTAATAAGTATATTTATTATACTTCTGTCGATAATAACTGCATTATATGGGTAATAATGCATGTTATATTGATAATAATATAAGTAATAAGTATAATTATTACAGTTCTAGCGATAATAACTGCATTATATGCGTAATAATGCATGTTATATTGATAATATCGGGAGTAATAAGTATAATTATTATAGTTCTACCGATAATAATAGTAAAATATGGCTATTAGTACCTGCTATATTGATAATAATAAAAGTAATAAGTATATTTATTATACTCCTGTCGATAATAACTGCATTATATGCGTAATAATGCATGTTATATTTCTAATATCGGGAGTAATAAGTATAATTATTATAGTTCTAGCGATAATAATAGTAAAATATGGCTATTAGTGCCTGCTATATTGATAATAATAAAAGTTATAAGTATATTTATTATACTTCTGTCGATAATAACTGCATTATATGGGTAATAATGCATGTTATATTGCTAATAATATAAGTAATAAGTATAATTATTACAGTTCTAGCGATAATAACTGCATTATATGGGTAATAATGCATGTTATATTGATAATATCGGGAGTAATAAGTATAATAATTATAGTTCTAGCGATAATAATAGTAAAATATGGCAAACAGTGTATGTTATATTGATAATAATAAAAGTAATAAGTATATTTATTACAGTTCTATCGATAATAACTGCATAATATGGGTAATAATGCATGTTATATTGATGATAATAAAAGTAATACGTATATTTATTATAGTTCTAGCGATAATAACTGCATTATATGCGTAATAATGCATGTTATATTGATAATAATATAAGTAATAAGTATAATTATTACAGTTCTAGCGATAATAACTGCATTATATGCGTAATAATGCATGTTATATTGATAATATCGGGAGTAATAAGTATAATTATTATAGTTCTAGCGATAATAATAGTAAAATATGGCTATTAGTGCCTGCTATATTGATAATAATAAAAGTAATAAGTATATTTATTATACTTCTGTCGATAATAACTGCATTATATGGGTAATAATGCATGTTATATTGCTAATAATATAAGTAATGAGTATAATTATTACAGTTCTAGCGATAATAACTGCATTATATGGGTAATAATGCATGTTATATTGATAATATCGGGAGTAATAAGTATAATTATTATAGTTCTAGCGATAATAATAGTAAAATATGGCTATTAGTGCCTGTTATATTGATAATAATAAAAGTAATAAGTATATTTATTATACTTCTGTCGATAATAACTGCATTATATGGGTAATAATGCATGTTATATTGATAATATCGGGAGTAATAAGTATAATTATTACAGTTCTAGCGATAATAACTGCATTATATGGGTAATAATGGATGTTATATTGATAATATCGGGAGTAATAAGTATAATTATTACAGTTCTAGCGATAATACTAGTAAAATATGGGTAAGAGTGCCTGTTATATTGATAATAATGAAAGTAATAAGTATGGGTAATGATGCACGTTATATTGCTAATAATATAAGTAATAAGTATAATTATTACAGTTCTAGCGATAATAACTGCATAATATGGGCAATAATGCATGTTATATTGATGATAATGAAAGTAGTAAGTATATTTATTACATTTCTAGCGATAATACCTGCATTATATGCGTAATAATGCATGTTATATTGATAATATTGGGAGTAATAAGTATAATTATTATAGTTCTAGCGATAATAATAGTAAAATATGGCTATTAGTGCCTGCTATATTGATAATTATAAAAGTAATAAGTATATTTATTATACTTCTGTCGATAATAACTGCATTATATGGGTAATAATGCATGTTATATTGATAATAATATAAGTAATAAGTATAATTATTACAGTTCTAGCGATAATAACTGCATTATATGCGTAATAATGCATGTTATATTGATAATATCGGGAGTAATAAGTATAATTATTATAGTTCTAGCGATAATAATAGTAAAATATGGCTATTAGTGCCTGCTATATTGATAATAATAAAAGTAATAAGTATATTTATTATACTTCTGTCGATAATAACTGCATTATATGGGTAATAATGCATGTTATATTGCTAATAATATAAGTAATAAGTATAATTATTACAGTTCTAGCGATAATAACTGCATTATATGGGTAATAATGCATGTTATATTGATAATATCGGGAGTAATAAGTATAATAATTATAGTTCTAGCGATAATAATAGTAAAATATGGCAAACAGTGCATGTTATATTGATAATAATAAAAGTAATAAGTATATTTATTACAGTTCTATGGATAATAACTGCATAATATGGGTAATAATGCATGTTATATTGATGATAATAAAAGTAATACGTATATTTATTATAGTTCTAGCGATAATAACTGCATTATATGCGTCATAATGCATGTTATATTGATAATAATAAAAGTAATAAGTATATTTCTTACAGTTCTAGCTATAATAACTCCATTATATGGGTAATAAAGCATGTTATATTGATAATATCGGGAGTAATAAGTATAATTATTACAGTTCTAGCGATAATAACTGCATTATACGGGTAATAATGCATGTTATATTGATAATATTGGGAGTAATAAGTACAATTATTATAGTTCTAGCGATAATAATAGTAAAATATGGCTATTAGTGCCTGCTATATTGATAATAATAAAAGTAATAAGTATATTTATTATACTTCTGTCGATAATAACTGCATTATATGGGTAATAATGCATGTTATATTGATAATAATATAAGTAATAAGTATAATTATTACAGTTCTAGCGATAATAACTGCATTATATGCGTAATAATGCATGTTATATTGATAATATCGGGAGTAATAAGTATAATTATTATAGTTCTACCGATAATAATAGTAAAATATGGCTATTAGTTCCTGCTATATTGATAATAATACAAGTAATAAGTATATTTATTGTACTCCTGTCGATAATAACTGCATTATATGCGTAATAATGCATGTTATATTGATAATATCGGGAGTAATAAGTATAATTATTATAGTTCTAGCGATAATAATAGTAAAATATGGCTATTAGTGCCTGCTATATTGATAATAATAAAAGTAATAAGTATATTTATTATACTTCTGTCGATAATAACTGCATTATATGGGTAATAATGCATGTTATATTGCTAATAATATAAGTAATAGGTATAATTATTACAGTTCTAGCGATAATAACTGCATTATATGGGTAATAATGCATGTTATATTGATAATATCGGGAGTAATAAGTATAATAATTATAGTTCTAGCGATAATAATAGTAAAATATGGCAAACAGTGTATGTTATATTGATAATAATAAAAGTAATAAGTATATTTATTACAGTTCTATCGATAATAACTGCATAATATGGGTAATAATGCATGTTATATTGATGATAATAAAAGTAATACGTATATTTATTATAGTTCTAGCGATAATAACTGCATTATATGCGTAATAATGCATGTTATATTGATAATAATATAAGTAATAAGTATAATTATTACAGTTCTAGCGATAATAACTGCATTATATGCGTAATAATGCATGTTATATTGATAATATCGGGAGTAATAAGTATAATTATTATAGTTCTAGCGATAATAATAGTAAAATATGGCTATTAGTGCCTGCTATATTGATAATAATAAAAGTAATAAGTATATTTATTATACTTCTGTCGATAATAACTGCATTATATGGGTAATAATGCATGTTATATTGATGATAATGAAAGTAGTAAGTATATTTATTACATTTCTAGCGATAATACCTGCATTATATGCGTAATAATGCATGTTATATTGATAATATTGGGAGTAATAAGTATAATTATTATAGTTCTAGCGATAATAATAGTAAAATATGGCTATTAGTGCCTGCCATATTGATAATTATAAAAGTAATAAGTATATTTATTATACTTCTGTCGATAATAACTGCATTATATGGGTAATAATGCATGTTATATTGATAATAATATAAGTAATAAGTATAATTATTACAGTTCTAGCGATAATAACTGCATTATATGCGTAATAATGCATGTTATATTGATAATATCGGGAGTAATAAGTATAATTATTATAGTTCTACCGATAATAATAGTAAAATATGGCTATTAGTGCCTGCTATATTGATAATAATAAAAGTAATAAGTATATTTATTATACTTCTGTCGATAATAACTGCATTATATGCGTAATAATGCATGTTATATTGATAATATCGGGAGTAATAAGTATAATTATTATAGTTCTAGCGATAATAATAGTAAAATATGGCTATTAGTGCCTGCTATATTGATAATAATAAAAGTAATAAGTATATTTATTATACTTCTGTCGATAATAACTGCATTATATGGGTAATAATGCATGTTATATTGCTAATAATATAAGTAATAAGTATAATTATTACAGTTCTAGCGATAATAACTGCATTATATGGGTAATAATGCATGTTATATTGATAATATCGGGAGTAATAAGTATAATAATTATAGTTCTAGCGATAATAATAGTAAAATATGGCAAACAGTGCATGTTATATTGATAATAATAAAAGTAATAAGTATATTTATTACAGTTCTATCGATAATAACTGCATAATATGGGTAATAATGCATGTTATATTGATGATAATAAAAGTAATACGTATATTTATTATAGTTCTAGCGATAATAACTGCATTATATGCGTCATAATGCATGTTATATTGATAATAATAAAAGTAATAAGTATATTTATTACAGTTCTAGCTATAATAACTCCATTATATGGGTAATAAAGCATGTTATATTGATAATATCGGGAGTAATAAGTATAATTATTACAGTTCTAGCGATAATAACTGCATTATACGGGTAATAATGCATGTTATATTGATAATATTGGGAGTAATAAGTACAATTATTATAGTTCTAGCGATAATAATAGTAAAATATGGCTATTAGTGCCTGCTATATTGATAATAATAAAAGTAATAAGTATATTTATTATACTTCTGTCGATAATAACTGCATTATATGGGTAATAATGCATGTTATATTGATAATAATATAAGTAATAAGTATAATTATTACAGTTCTAGCGATAATAACTGCATTATATGCGTAATAATGCATGTTATATTGATAATATCGGGAGTAATAAGTATAATTATTATAGTTCTACCGATAATAATAGTAAAATATGGCTATTAGTTCCTGCTATATTGATAATAATAAAAGTAATAAGTATATTTATTATACTCCTGTCGATAATAACTGCATTATATGCGTAATAATGCATGTTATATTGATAATATCGGGAGTAATAAGTATAATTATTATAGTTCTAGCGATAATAATAGTAAAATATGGCTATTAGTGCCTGCTATATTGATAATAATAAAAGTAATAAGTATATTTATTATACTTCTGTCGATAATAACTGCATTATATGGGTAATAATGCATGTTATATTGCTAATAATATAAGTAATAAGTATAATTATTACAGTTCTAGCGATAATAACTGCATTATATGGGTAATAATGCATGTTATATTGATAATATCGGGAGTAATAAGTATAATAATTATAGTTCTAGCGATAATAATAGTAAAATATGGCAAACAGTGTATGTTATATTGATAATAATAAAAGTAATAAGTATATTTATTACAGTTCTATCGATAATAACTGCATAATATGGGTAATAATGCATGTTATATTGATGATAATAAAAGTAATACGTATATTTATTATAGTTCTAGCGATAATAACTGCATTATATGCGTAATAATGCATGTTATATTGATAATAATATAAGTAATAAGTATAATTATTACAGTTCTAGCGATAATAACTGCATTATATGCGTAATAATGCATGTTATATTGATAATATCGGGAGTAATAAGTATAATTATTATAGTTCTAGCGATAATAATAGTAAAATATGGCTATTAGTGCCTGCTATATTGATAATAATAAAAGTAATAAGTATATTTATTATACTTCTGTCGATAATAACTGCATTATATGGGTAATAATGCATGTTATATTGCTAATAATATAAGTAATGAGTATAATTATTACAGTTCTAGCGATAATAACTGCATTACATGGGTAATAATGCATGTTACATTGATAATATCGGGAGTAATAAGTATAATTATTATAGTTCTAGCGATAATAATAGTAAAATATGGCAAGCAGTGCATGTTATATTGATAATAATAAAAGTAATAAGTATATTTATTACAGTTCTATCGATAATAACTGCATAATATGGGTAATAATGCTTGTTATATTGATGATAATAAAAGTAATACGTATATTTATTATAGTTCTAGCGATAATAACTGCATTATATGCGTAATAATGCATGTTATATTGATAATAATATAAGTAATAAGTATAATTATTACAGTTCTAGCGATAATAATAGTAAAATATGGCTATTAGTGCCTGCTATATTGATAATTATAAAAGTAATAAGTATATTTATTATACTTCTGTCGATAATAACTGCATTATATGGGTAATAATGCATGTTATATTGATAACAATATAAGTAATAAGTATAATTATTACAGTTCTAGCGATAATAACTGCATTATACGGGTAATAATGCATGTTATATTGATGATAATAAAAGTAATAAGTATATTTATTACAGTTCTAGCTATAATAACTCCATTATATGGGTAATAAAGCATGTTATATTGATAATATCGGGAGTAATAAGTATAATTATTACAGTTCTAGCGATAATAACTGCATTATATGCGTAATAATGCATGTTATATTGATAATATCGGGAGTAATAAGTATAATTATTATAGTTCTAGCGATAATAATAGTAAAATATATCTAACAGTGCCTGTTATATTGATAATAATAAAAGTAATAAGTATATTTACTATAGTTCTATCGATAATAACTGCATAATATGGGTAATAATGCATGTTATATTGATAATATCGGGAGTAATAAGTATAATTATTACAGTTCTAGCGATAATACTAGTAAAATATATCTAACAGTGCCTGTTATATTGATAATAATAATAGTAATAAGTATATTTATTATACTTCTGTCGATAATACCTGCATTATATGCGTAATAATGCATGTTATATTGATAATATCGGGAGTAATAAGTATAATAATTATAGTTCTAGCGATAATAATAGTAAAATATGGCAAACAGTGCATGTTATATTGATAATAATAAAAGTAATAAGTATATTTATTACAGTTCTATCGATAATAACTGCATAATATGGGTAATAATGCATGTTATATTGATGATAATAAAAGTAATACGTATATTTATTATAGTTCTAGCGATAATAACTGCATTATATGCGTAATAATGCATGTTATATTGATAATAATATAAGTAATAAGTATAATTATTACAGTTCTAGCGATAATAACTGCATTATATGGGTAATAACGCACGTTATATTGCTAACAATATAAGTAATAAGTATAATTATTACAGTTCTAGCGATAATAACTGCATTATACGGGTAATAATGCATGTTATATTGATAATATTGGGAGTAATAAGTATAATTATTATAGTTCTAGCGATAATGATTGTAAAATATTTCTAATAGTGCATGTTATATTGATAATAATAAAGGTTATAAGTATATTTATTACAGTTCTATCGATAACAACTGCATAATATGGGTAATAATGCATGTTATATTGATGATAATAAAAGTAATAAGTATATTTATTACAGTTCTAGCTATAATAACTCCATTATATGGGTAATAAAGCATGTTATATTGATAATATCGGGAGTAATAAGTATAATTATTACAGTTCTAGCGATAATAACTGCATTATATGCGTAATAATGCATGTTATATTGATAATATCGGGAGTAATAAGTATAATTATTATATTTCTAGCGATAATAATAGTAAAATATATCTAACAGTGCCTGTTATATTGATAATAATAAAAGTAATAAGTATATTTACTATAGTTCTATCGATAATAACTGCATAATATGGGTAATAATGCATGTTATATTGATAATATCGGGAGTAATAAGTATAATTATTACAGTTCTAGCGATAATACTAGTAAAATATATCTAACAGTGCCTGTTATATTGATAATAATAATAGTAATAAGTATATTTATTATACTTCTGTCGATAATACCTGCATTATATGCGTAATAATGCATGTTATATTGATAATATCGGGAGTAATAAGTATAATTATTACAGTTCTAGCGATAATAATAGTAAAATATGGCTAATAGTACATGTTATACTGATAACAATAAAAGTAATAAGTATATTTATTATACTTCTGTCGATAATAACTGCATTATATGGGTAATAATGCATGTTATATTGATAATATCGGGAGTAATAAGTATAATTATTACAGTTCTAGCGATAATAACTGCATTATATGGGTAATAATGGATGTTATATTGATAATATCGGGAGTAATAAGTATAATTATTACAGTTCTAGCGATAATACTAGTAAAATATGGGTAAGAGTGCCTGTTATATTGATAATAATGAAAGTAATAAGTATGGGTAATAATGCACGTTATATTGCTAATAATATAAGTAATAAGTATAATTATTACAGTTCTAGCGATAATAACTGCATAATATGGGCAATAATGCATGTTATATTGATGATAATGAAAGTAGTAAGTATATTTATTACATTTCTAGCGATAATACCTGCATTATATGCGTAATAATGCATGTTATATTGATAATATTGGGAGTAATAAGTATAATTATTATAGTTCTAGCGATAATAATAGTAAAATATGGCTATTAGTGCCTGCTATATTGATAATTATAAAAGTAATAAGTATATTTATTATACTTCTGTCGATAATAACTGCATTATATGGGTAATAATGCATGTTATATTGATAATAATATAAGTAATAAGTATAATTATTACAGTTCTAGCGATAATAACTGCATTATATGCGTAATAATGCATGTTATATTGATAATATCGGGAGTAATAAGTATAATTATTATAGTTCTACCGATAATAATAGTAAAATATGGCTATTAGTGCCTGCTATATTGATAATAATAAAAGTAATAAGTATATTTATTATACTTCTGTCGATAATAACTGCATTATATGCGTAATAATGCATGTTATATTGATAATATCGGGAGTAATAAGTATAATTATTATAGTTCTAGCGATAATAATAGTAAAATATGGCTATTAGTGCCTGCTATATTGATAATAATAAAAGTAATAAGTATATTTATTATACTTCTGTCGATAATAACTGCATTATATGGGTAATAATGCATGTTATATTGCTAATAATATAAGTAATAAGTATAATTATTACAGTTCTAGCGATAATAACTGCATTATATGGGTAATAATGCATGTTATATTGATAATATCGGGAGTAATAAGTATAATAATTATAGTTCTAGCGATAATAATAGTAAAATATGGCAAACAGTGCATGTTATATTGATAATAATAAAAGTAATAAGTATATTTATTACAGTTCTATCGATAATAACTGCATAATATGGGTAATAATGCATGTTATATTGATGATAATAAAAGTAATACGTATATTTATTATAGTTCTAGCGATAATAACTGCATTATATGCGTCATAATGCATGTTATATTGATAATAATAAAAGTAATAAGTATATTTATTACAGTTCTAGCTATAATAACTCCATTATATGGGTAATAAAGCATGTTATATTGATAATATCGGGAGTAATAAGTATAATTATTACAGTTCTAGCGATAATAACTGCATTATACGGGTAATAATGCATGTTATATTGATAATATTGGGAGTAATAAGTACAATTATTATAGTTCTAGCGATAATAATAGTAAAATATGGCTATTAGTGCCTGCTATATTGATAATAATAAAAGTAATAAGTATATTTATTATACTTCTGTCGATAATAACTGCATTATATGGGTAATAATGCATGTTATATTGATAATAATATAAGTAATAAGTATAATTATTACAGTTCTAGCGATAATAACTGCATTATATGCGTAATAATGCATGTTATATTGATAATATCGGGAGTAATAAGTATAATTATTATAGTTCTACCGATAATAATAGTAAAATATGGCTATTAGTTCCTGCTATATTGATAATAATAAAAGTAATAAGTATATTTATTATACTCCTGTCGATAGTAACTGCATTATATGCGTAATAATGCATGTTATATTGATAATATCGGGAGTAATAAGTATAATTATTATAGTTCTAGCGATAATAATAGTAAAATATGGCTATTAGTGCCTGCTATATTGATAATAATAAAAGTAATAAGTATATTTATTATACTTCTGTCGATAATAACTGCATTATATGGGTAATAATGCATGTTATATTGCTAATAATATAAGTAATAAGTATAATTATTACAGTTCTAGCGATAATAACTGCATTATATGGGTAATAATGCATGTTATATTGATAATATCGGGAGTAATAAGTATAATAATTATAGTTCTAGCGATAATAATAGTAAAATATGGCAAACAGTGTATGTTATATTGATAATAATAAAAGTAATAAGTATATTTATTACAGTTCTATCGATAATAACTGCATAATATGGGTAATAATGCATGTTATATTGATGATAATAAAAGTAATACGTATATTTATTATAGTTCTAGCGATAATAACTGCATTATATGCGTAATAATGCATGTTATATTGATAATAATATAAGTAATAAGTATAATTATTACAGTTCTAGCGATAATAACTGCATTATATGCGTAATAATGCATGTTATATTGATAATATCGGGAGTAATAAGTATAATTATTATAGTTCTAGCGATAATAATAGTAAAATATGGCTATTAGTGCCTGCTATATTGATAATAATAAAAGTAATAAGTATATTTATTATACTTCTGTCGATAATAACTGCATTATATGGGTAATAATGCATGTTATATTGCTAATAATATAAGTAATGAGTATAATTATTACAGTTCTAGCGATAATAACTGCATTACATGGGTAATAATGCATGTTACATTGATAATATCGGGAGTAATAAGTATAATTATTATAGTTCTAGCGATAATAATAGTAAAATATGGCAAGCAGTGCATGTTATATTGATAATAATAAAAGTAATAAGTATATTTATTACAGTTCTATCGATAATAACTGCATAATATGGGTAATAATGCTTGTTATATTGATGATAATAAAAGTAATACGTATATTTATTATAGTTCTAGCGATAATAACTGCATTATATGCGTAATAATGCATGTTATATTGATAATAATATAAGTAATAAGTATAATTATTACAGTTCTAGCGATAATAATAGTAAAATATGGCTATTAGTGCCTGCTATATTGATAATTATAAAAGTAATAAGTATATTTATTATACTTCTGTCGATAATAACTGCATTATATGGGTAATAATGCATGTTATATTGATAACAATATAAGTAATAAGTATAATTATTACAGTTCTAGCGATAATAACTGCATTATACGGGTAATAATGCATGTTATATTGATGATAATAAAAGTAATAAGTATATTTATTACAGTTCTAGCTATAATAACTCCATTATATGGGTAATAAAGCATGTTATATTGATAATATCGGGAGTAATAAGTATAATTATTACAGTTCTAGCGATAATAACTGCATTATATGCGTAATAATGCATGTTATATTGATAATATCGGGAGTAATAAGTATAATTATTATAGTTCTAGCGATAATAATAGTAAAATATATCTAACAGTGCCTGTTATATTGATAATAATAAAAGTAATAAGTATATTTACTATAGTTCTATCGATAATAACTGCATAATATGGGTAATAATGCATGTTATATTGATAATATCGGGAGTAATAAGTATAATTATTACAGTTCTAGCGATAATACTAGTAAAATATATCTAACAGTGCCTGTTATATTGATAATAATAATAGTAATAAGTATATTTATTATACTTCTGTCGATAATACCTGCATTATATGCGTAATAATGCATGTTATATTGATAATATCGGGAGTAATAAGTATAATTATTACAGTTCTAGCGATAATAATAGTAAAATATGGCTAATAGTACATGTTATACTGATAACAATAAAAGTAATAAGTATATTTATTATACTTCTGTCGATAATACCTGCATTATATGCGTAATAATGCATGTTATATTGATAATATTGGGAGTAATAAGTATAATTATTATAGTTCTAGCGATAATAATAGTAAAATATGGCTATTAGTGCCTGCTATATTGATAATTATAAAAGTAATAAGTATATTTATTATACTTCTGTCGATAATAACTGCATTATATGGGTAATAATGCATGTTATATTGATAACAATATAAGTAATAAGTATAATTATTACAGTTCTAGCGATAATAACTGCATTATATGCGTAATAATGCATGTTATATTGATAATATCGGGAGTAATAAGTATAATTATTATAGTTCTACCGATAATAATAGTAAAATATGGCTATTAGTGCCTGCTATATTGATAATAATAAAAGTAATAAGTATATTTATTATACTTCTGTCGATAATAACTGCATTATATGCGTAATAATGCATGTTATATTGATAATATCGGGAGTAATAAGTATAATTATTATAGTTCTAGCGATAATAATAGTAAAATATGGCTATTAGTGCCTGCTATATTGATAATAATAAAAGTAATAAGTATATTTATTATACTTCTGTCGATAATAACTGCATTATATGGGTAATAATGCATGTTATATTGCTAATAATATAAGTAATAAGTATAATTATTACAGTTCTAGCGATAATAACTGCATTATATGGGTAATAATGCATGTTATATTGATAATATCGGGAGTAATAAGTATAATAATTATAGTTCTAGCGATAATAATAGTAAAATATGGCAAACAGTGTATGTTATATTGATAATAATAAAAGTAATAAGTATATTTATTACAGTTCTATCGATAATAACTGCATAATATGGGTAATAATGCATGTTATATTGATGATAATAAAAGTAATACGTATATTTATTATAGTTCTAGCGATAATAACTGCATTATATGCGTAATAATGCATGTTATATTGATAATAATATAAGTAATAAGTATAATTATTACAGTTCTAGCGATAATAACTGCATTATATGCGTAATAATGCATGTTATATTGATAATATCGGGAGTAATAAGTATAATTATTATAGTTCTAGCGATAATAATAGTAAAATATGGCTATTAGTGCCTGCTATATTGATAATAATAAAAGTAATAAGTATATTTATTATACTTCTGTCGATAATAACTGCATTATATGGGTAATAATGCATGTTATATTGCTAATAATATAAGTAATGAGTATAATTATTACGGTTCTAGCGATAATAACTGCATTATATGGGTAATAATGCATGTTATATTGATAATATCGGGAGTAATAAGTATAATTATTATAGTTCTAGCGATAATAATAGTAAAATATGGCTATTAGTGCCTGCTATATTGATAATAATAAAAGTAATAAGTATATTTATTATACTTCTGTCGATAATAACTGCATTATATGGGTAATAATGCATGTTATATTGCTAATAATATAAGTAATAAGTATAATTATTACAGTTCTAGCGATAATAACTGCATTATATGGGTAATAATGCATGTTATATTGATAATATCGGGAGTAATAAGTATAATAATTATAGTTCTAGCGATAATAATAGTAAAATATGGCAAACAGTGCATGTTATATTGATAATAATAAAAGTAATAAGTATATTTATTACAGTTCTATCGATAATAACTGCATAATATGGGTAATAATGCATGTTATATTGATGATAATAAAAGTAATACGTATATTTATTATAGTTCTAGCGATAATAACTGCATTATATGCGTCATAATGCATGTTATATTGATAATAATAAAAGTAATAAGTATATTTATTACAGTTCTAGCTATAATAACTCCATTATATGGGTAATAAAGCATGTTATATTGATAATATCGGGAGTAATAAGTATAATTATTACAGTTCTAGCGATAATAACTGCATTATACGGGTAATAATGCATGTTATATTGATAATATTGGGAGTAATAAGTACAATTATTATAGTTCTAGCGATAATAATAGTAAAATATGGCTATTAGTGCCTGCTATATTGATAATAATAAAAGTAATAAGTATATTTATTATACTTCTGTCGATAATAACTGCATTATATGGGTAATAATGCATGTTATATTGATAATAATATAAGTAATAAGTATAATTATTACAGTTCTAGCAATAATAACTGCATTATATGCGTAATAATGCATGTTATATTGATAATATCGGGAGTAATAAGTATAATTATTATAGTTCTACCGATAATAATAGTAAAATATGGCTATTAGTTCCTGCTATATTGATAATAATAAAAGTAATAAGTATATTTATTATACTCCTGTCGATAATAACTGCATTATATGCGTAATAATGCATGTTATATTGATAATATCGGGAGTAATAAGTATAATTATTATAGTTCTAGCGATAATAATAGTAAAATATGGCTATTAGTGCCTGCTATATTGATAATAATAAAAGTAATAAGTATATTTATTATACTTCTGTCGATAATAACTGCATTATATGGGTAATAATGCATGTTATATTGCTAATAATATAAGTAATAAGTATAATTATTACAGTTCTAGCGATAATAACTGCATTATATGGGTAATAATGCATGTTATATTGATAATATCGGGAGTAATAAGTATAATAATTATAGTTCTAGCGATAATAATAGTAAAATATGGCAAACAGTGTATGTTATATTGATAATAATAAAAGTAATAAGTATATTTATTACAGTTCTATCGATAATAACTGCATAATATGGGTAATAATGCATGTTATATTGATGATAATAAAAGTAATACGTATATTTATTATAGTTCTAGCGATAATAACTGCATTATATGCGTAATAATGCATGTTATATTGATAATAATATAAGTAATAAGTATAATTATTACAGTTCTAGCGATAATAACTGCATTATATGCGTAATAATGCATGTTATATTGATAATATCGGGAGTAATAAGTATAATTATTATAGTTCTAGCGATAATAATAGTAAAATATGGCTATTAGTGCCTGCTATATTGACAATAATAAAAGTAATAAGTATATTTATTATACTTCTGTCGATAATAACTGCATTATATGGGTAATAATGCATGTTATATTGCTAATAATATAAGTAATGAGTATAATTATTACAGTTCTAGCGATAATAACTGCATTATATGGGTAATAATGCATGTTACATTGATAATATCGGGAGTAATAAGTATAATTATTATAGTTCTAGCGATAATAATAGTAAAATATGGCAAGCAGTGCATGTTATATTGATAATAATAAAAGTAATAAGTATATTTATTACAGTTCTATCGATAATAACTGCATAATATGGGTAATAATGCTTGTTATATTGATGATAATAAAAGTAATACGTATATTTATTATAGTTCTAGCGATAATAACTGCATTATATGCGTAATAATGCATGTTATATTGATAATAATATAAGTAATAAGTATAATTATTACAGTTCTAGCGATAATAATAGTAAAATATGGCTATTAGTGCCTGCTATATTGATAATTATAAAAGTAATAAGTATATTTATTATACTTCTGTCGATAATAACTGCATTATATGGGTAATAATGCATGTTATATTGATAACAATATAAGTAATAAGTATAATTATTACAGTTCTAGCGATAATAACTGCATTATACGGGTAATAATGCATGTTATATTGATGATAATAAAAGTAATAAGTATATTTATTACAGTTCTAGCTATAATAACTCCATTATATGGGTAATAAAGCATGTTATATTGATAATATCGGGAGTAATAAGTATAATTATTACAGTTCTAGCGATAATAACTGCATTATATGCGTAATAATGCATGTTATATTGATAATATCGGGAGTAATAAGTATAATTATTATAGTTCTAGCGATAATAATAGTAAAATATATCTAACAGTGCCTGTTATATTGATAATAATAAAAGTAATAAGTATATTTACTATAGTTCTATCGATAATAACTGCATAATATGGGTAATAATGCATGTTATATTGATAATATCGGGAGTAATAAGTATAATTATTACAGTTCTAGCGATAATACTAGTAAAATATATCTAACAGTGCCTGTTATATTGATAATAATAATAGTAATAAGTATATTTATTATACTTCTGTCGATAATACCTGCATTATATGCGTAATAATGCATGTTATATTGATAATATCGGGAGTAATAAGTATAATAATTATAGTTCTAGCGATAATAATAGTAAAATATGGCAAACAGTGCATGTTATATTGATAATAATAAAAGTAATAAGTATATTTATTACAGTTCTATCGATAATAACTGCATAATATGGGTAATAATGCATGTTATATTGATGATAATAAAAGTAATACGTATATTTATTATAGTTCTAGCGATAATAACTGCATTATATGCGTAATAATGCATGTTATATTGATAATAATATAAGTAATAAGTATAATTATTACAGTTCTAGCGATAATAACTGCATTATATGGGTAATAACGCACGTTATATTGCTAACAATATAAGTAATAAGTATAATTATTACAGTTCTAGCGATAATAACTGCATTATACGGGTAATAATGCATGTTATATTGATAATATTGGGAGTAATAAGTATAATTATTATAGTTCTAGCGATAATGATTGTAAAATATTTCTAATAGTGCATGTTATATTGATAATAATAAAGGTTATAAGTATATTTATTACAGTTCTATCGATAATAACTGCATAATATGGGTAATAATGCATGTTATATTGATGATAATAAAAGTAATAAGTATATTTATTACAGTTCTAGCTATAATAACTCCATTATATGGGTAATAAAGCATGTTATATTGATAATATCGGGAGTAATAAGTATAATTATTACAGTTCTAGCGATAATAACTGCATTATATGCGTAATAATGCATGTTATATTGATAATATCGGGAGTAATAAGTATAATTATTATAGTTCTAGCGATAATAATAGTAAAATATATCTAACAGTGCCTGTTATATTGATAATAATAAAAGTAATAAGTATATTTACTATAGTTCTATCGATAATAACTGCATAACATGGGTAATAATGCATGTTATATTGATAATATCGGGAGTAATAAGTATAATTATTACAGTTCTAGCGATAATACTAGTAAAATATATCTAACAGTGCCTGTTATATTGATAATAATAATAGTAATAAGTATATTTATTATACTTCTGTCGATAATACCTGCATTATATGCGTAATAATGCATGTTATATTGATAATATCGGGAGTAATAAGTATAATTATTACAGTTCTAGCGATAATAATAGTAAAATATGGCTAATAGTACATGTTATACTGATAACAATAAAAGTAATAAGTATATTTATTATACTTCTGTCGATAATAACTGCATTATATGGGTAATAATGCATGTTATATTGATAATATCGGGAGTAATAAGTATAATTATTACAGTTCTAGCGATAATAACTGCATTATATGGGTAATAATGGATGTTATATTGATAATATCGGGAGTAATAAGTATAATTATTACAGTTCTAGCGATAATACTAGTAAAATATGGGTAAGAGTGCCTGTTATATTGATAATAATGAAAGTAATAAGTATGGGTAATAATGCACGTTATATTGCTAATAATATAAGTAATAAGTATAATTATTACAGTTCTAGCGATAATAACTGCATAATATGGGCAATAATGCATGTTATATTGATGATAATGAAAGTAGTAAGTATATTTATTACATTTCTAGCGATAATACCTGCATTATATGCGTAATAATGCATGTTATATTGATAATATTGGGAGTAATAAGTGTAATTATTATAGTTCTAGCGATAATAATAGTAAAATATGGCTATTAGTGCCTGCTATATTGATAATTATAAAAGTAATAAGTATATTTATTATACTTCTGTCGATAATAACTGCATTATATGGGTAATAATGCATGTTATATTGATAACAATATAAGTAATAAGTATAATTATTACAGTTCTAGCGATAATAACTGCATTATATGCGTAATAATGCATGTTATATTGATAATATCGGGAGTAATAAGTATAATTATTATAGTTCTACCGATAATAATAGTAAAATATGGCTATTAGTGCCTGCTATATTGATAATAATAAAAGTAATAAGTATATTTATTATACTTCTGTCGATAATAACTGCATTATATGCGTAATAATGCATGTTATATTGATAATATCGGGAGTAATAAGTATAATTATTATAGTTCTAGCGATAATAATAGTAAAATATGGCTATTAGTGCCTGCTATATTGATAATAATAAAAGTAATAAGTATATTTATTATACTTCTGTCGATAATAACTGCATTATATGGGTAATAATGCATGTTATATTGCTAATAATATAAGTAATAAGTATAATTATTACAGTTCTAGCGATAATAACTGCATTATATGGGTAATAATGCATGTTATATTGATAATATCGGGAGTAATAAGTATAATAATTATAGTTCTAGCGATAATAATAGTAAAATATGGCAAACAGTGTATGTTATATTGATAATAATAAAAGTAATAAGTATATTTATTACAGTTCTATCGATAATAACTGCATAATATGGGTAATAATGCATGTTATATTGATGATAATAAAAGTAATACGTATATTTATTATAGTTCTAGCGATAATAACTGCATTATATGCGTAATAATGCATGTTATATTGATAATAATATAAGTAATAAGTATAATTATTACAGTTCTAGCGATAATAACTGCATTATATGCGTAATAATGCATGTTATATTGATAATATCGGGAGTAATAAGTATAATTATTATAGTTCTAGCGATAATAATAGTAAAATATGGCTATTAGTGCCTGCTATATTGATAATAATAAAAGTAATAAGTATATTTATTATACTTCTGTCGATAATAACTGCATTATATGGGTAATAATGCATGTTATATTGCTAATAATATAAGTAATGAGTATAATTATTACGGTTCTAGCGATAATAACTGCATTATATGGGTAATAATGCATGTTATATTGATAATATCGGGAGTAATAAGTATAATTATTATAGTTCTAGCGATAATAATAGTAAAATATGGCAAGCAGTGCATGTTATATTGATAATAATAAAAGTAATAAGTATATTTATTACAGTTCTATCGATAATAACTGCATAATATGGGTAATAATGCTTGTTATATTGATGATAATAAAAGTAATACGTATATTTATTATAGTTCTAGCGATAATAACTGCATTATATGCGTAATAATGCATGTTATATTGATAATAATATAAGTAATAAGTATAATTATTACAGTTCTAGCGATGATAACTGCAATTTATGGGTAATAATGCACGTTATATTGCTAATAATATAAGTAATAAGTATAATTATTACAGTTCTAGCGATAATAACTGCATAATATGGGCAATAATGCATGTTATATTGATGATAATGAAAGTAGTAAGTATATTTATTACAGTTCTAGCGATAATAACTGCATTATATGCGTAATAATGCATGTTATATTGATAATATCGGGAGTAATAAGTATAATTATTATAGTTCTAGCGATAATAATAGTAAAATATGGCTATTAGTGCCTGTTATATTGATAATAATAAAAGTAATAAGTATATTTATTATACTTCTGTCGATAATAACTGCATTATATGGGTAATAATGCATGTTATATTGATAATATCGGGAGTAATAAGTATAATTATTACAGTTCTAGCGATAATAACTGCATTATATGGGTAATAATGGATGTTATATTGATAATATCGGGAGTAATAAGTATAATTATTACAGTTCTAGCGATAATACTAGTAAAATATGGGTAAGAGTGCCTGTTATATTGATAATAATGAAAGTAATAAGTATGGGTAATAATGCACGTTATATTGCTAATAATATAAGTAATAAGTATAATTATTACAGTTCTAGCGATAATAACTGCATAATATGGGCAATAATGCATGTTATATTGATGATAATGAAAGTAGTAAGTATATTTATTACATTTCTAGCGATAATACCTGCATTATATGCGTAATAATGCATGTTATATTGATAATATTGGGAGTAATAAGTATAATTATTATAGTTCTAGCGATAATAATAGTAAAATATGGCTATTAGTGCCTGCTATATTGATAATTATAAAAGTAATAAGTATATTTATTATACTTCTGTCGATAATAACTGCATTATATGGGTAATAATGCATGTTATATTGATAACAATATAAGTAATAAGTATAATTATTACAGTTCTAGCGATAATAACTGCATTATACGGGTAATAATGCATGTTATATTGATAATATTGGGAGTAATAAGTATAATTATTATAGTTCTAGCGATAATGATTGTAAAATATTTCTAATAGTGCATGTTATATTGATAATAATAAAGGTTATAAGTATATTTATTACAGTTCTATCGATAATAACTGCATAATATGGGTAATAATGCATGTTATATTGATGATAATAAAAGTAATAAGTATATTTATTACAGTTCTAGCTATAATAACTCCATTATATGGGTAATAAAGCATGTTATATTGATAATATCGGGAGTAATAAGTATAATTATTACAGTTCTAGCGATAATAACTGCATTATATGCGTAATAATGCATGTTATATTGATAATATCGGGAGTAATAAGTATAATTATTATAGTTCTAGCGATAATAATAGTAAAATATATCTAACAGTGCCTGTTATATTGATAATAATAAAAGTAATAAGTATATTTACTATAGTTCTATCGATAATAACTGCATAACATGGGTAATAATGCATGTTATATTGATAATATCGGGAGTAATAAGTATAATTATTACAGTTCTAGCGATAATACTAGTAAAATATATCTAACAGTGCCTGTTATATTGATAATAATAATAGTAATAAGTATATTTATTATACTTCTGTCGATAATACCTGCATTATATGCGTAATAATGCATGTTATATTGATAATATCGGGAGTAATAAGTATAATTATTACAGTTCTAGCGATAATAATAGTAAAATATGGCTAATAGTACATGTTATACTGATAACAATAAAAGTAATAAGTATATTTATTATACTTCTGTCGATAATAACTGCATTATATGGGTAATAATGCATGTTATATTGATAATATCGGGAGTAATAAGTATAATTATTACAGTTCTAGCGATAATAACTGCATTATATGGGTAATAATGGATGTTATATTGATAATATCGGGAGTAATAAGTATAATTATTACAGTTCTAGCGATAATACTAGTAAAATATGGGTAAGAGTGCCTGTTATATTGATAATAATGAAAGTAATAAGTATGGGTAATAATGCACGTTATATTGCTAATAATATAAGTAATAAGTATAATTATTACAGTTCTAGCGATAATAACTGCATAATATGGGCAATAATGCATGTTATATTGATGATAATGAAAGTAGTAAGTATATTTATTACATTTCTAGCGATAATACCTGCATTATATGCGTAATAATGCATGTTATATTGATAATATTGGGAGTAATAAGTATAATTATTATAGTTCTAGCGATAATAATAGTAAAATATGGCTATTAGTGCCTGCTATATTGATAATTATAAAAGTAATAAGTATATTTATTATACTTCTGTCGATAATAACTGCATTATATGGGTAATAATGCATGTTATATTGATAACAATATAAGTAATAAGTATAATTATTACAGTTCTAGCGATAATAACTGCATTATATGCGTAATAATGCATGTTATATTGATAATATCGGGAGTAATAAGTATAATTATTATAGTTCTACCGATAATAATAGTAAAATATGGCTATTAGTGCCTGCTATATTGATAATAATAAAAGTAATAAGTATATTTATTATACTTCTGTCGATAATAACTGCATTATATGCGTAATAATGCATGTTATATTGATAATATCGGGAGTAATAAGTATAATTATTATAGTTCTAGCGATAATAATAGTAAAATATGGCTATTAGTGCCTGCTATATTGATAATAATAAAAGTAATAAGTATATTTATTATACTTCTGTCGATAATAACTGCATTATATGGGTAATAATGCATGTTATATTGCTAATAATATAAGTAATAAGTATAATTATTACAGTTCTAGCGATAATAACTGCATTATATGGGTAATAATGCATGTTATATTGATAATATCGGGAGTAATAAGTATAATAATTATAGTTCTAGCGATAATAATAGTAAAATATGGCAAACAGTGTATGTTATATTGATAATAATAAAAGTAATAAGTATATTTATTACAGTTCTATCGATAATAACTGCATAATATGGGTAATAATGCATGTTATATTGATGATAATAAAAGTAATACGTATATTTATTATAGTTCTAGCGATAATAACTGCATTATATGCGTAATAATGCACGTTATATTGATAATAATATAAGTAATAAGTATAATTATTACAGTTCTAGCGATGATAACTGCAATTTATGGGTAATAATGCACGTTATATTGCTAATAATATAAGTAATAAGTATAATTATTACAGTTCTAGCGATAATAACTGCATAATATGGGCAATAATGCATGTTATGTTGATGATAATGAAAGTAGTAAGTATATTTATTACAGTTCTAGCGATAATAACTGCATTATATGCGTAATAATGCATGTTATAGTGATAATATCGGGAGTAATAAGTATAATTATTATAGTTCTAGCGATAATAATAGTCAAATATGGCTATTAGTGCCTGTTATATTGATGATAATAAAAGTAATACGTATATTTATTATAGTTCTAGCGATAATAACTGCATTATATGCGTAATAATGCACGTTATATTGATAATAATATAAGTAATAAGTATAATTATTACAGTTCTAGCGATAATAACTGCATTATATGGGTAATAATGCACGTTATATTGCTAATAATATAAGTAATAAGTATAATTATTACAGTTTAGCGATAGTAACTGCATTATATGGGTAATAATGCATGTTATATTGATAATATTGGGAGTAATAAGTATATTTATTATAGTTCTAGCGATAATAACTGCAAAATATGGGTAATAATGCATGTTATATTGATAATAATATGAGTAATAAGTATAATTATTACAGTTCTAGCGATAATAACTGCATTATATGGGTAATAATGCACGTTGCATTGCTAATAATATAAGTAATAAGTATAATTATTACAGTTCTAGCGATAATAACTGCATTATATGGGTAATAATGCATGTTATATTGATAATAATAAAAGTAATAAGTATATTTATTATAGTTCTATCGATAATAACTGCATTATATGGGTAATAATGCATGTTATATTGATGATAATGAAAGTAGTAAGTATATTTATTACAGTTCTAGCGATAATAACTGCATTATATGGGTAATAATGCATGTTATATTGATAATATCGGGAGTAATAAGTATAATTATTTTAGTCCTAGCGATAATAATAGTAAAATATGGCTATTAGTGCCTGTTATATTGATAATAATAAAAGTAATAAGTATATTTATTATACTTCTGTCGATAATAACTGCATTATATGGGTAATAATGCATGTTATATTGATAATAATATAAGTAATAAGTATAATTATTACAGTTCTAGCGATAATAACTGCATTATATGGGTAATAATGCACGTTATATTGCAAATAATATAAGTAATAAGTATAATTATTACAGTTCTAGCGATAATAACTGCATTATACGGGTAATAATGCATGTTATATTGATAATAATAAAAGTAATAAGTATATTTATTATAGTTCTATCGATAATAACTGCATAATATGGGTAATAATGCATGTTATATTGATAATATCGGGAGTAATAAGTATAATTATTACAGTTCTAGCGATAATACTAGTAAAATATATCTAACAGTGCCTGTTATATTGATAATAATAATAGAAATAAGTATATTTATTATACTTCTGTCGATAACACCTGCATTATATGGGTAATAATGCATGTTATATTGATAATAATATAAGTAATAAGTATAATTATTACAGTTCTAGCGATAATAACTGCATTATATGGGTAATAATGCACGTTATATTGCTAATAATATAAGTAGTAAGTATAATTATTACAGTTCTAGCGATAGTAACTGCATTATATGGGTAATAATGCATGTTATATTGATAATATTGGGAGTAATAAGTATATTTATTATAGTTCTAGCGATAATAACTGCAAAATATGGGTAATAATGCATGTTATATTGATAATAATATGAGTAATAAGTATAATTATTACAGTTCTAGCGATAATAACTGCATTATATGGGTAATAATGCACGTTATATTGCTAATAATATAAGTAATAAGTATAATTATTACAGTTCTAGCGATAATAACTGCATTATATGGGTAATAATGCATGTTATATTGATAATATCGGGAGTAATAAGTATAATTATTTTAGTTCTAGCGATAATAATAGTAAAATATGGCAAACAGTGCATGTTATATTGATAATAATAAAAGTAATAAGTATATTTATTATACTTCTGTCGATAATAACTGCATTATATGGGTAATAATGCATGTTATATTGATAATAATATAAGTAATAAGTATAATTATTACAGTTCTAGCGATAATAACTCCATTATATGGGTAATAATGCATGTTATATTGATAATAATATAAGTAATAAGTATAATTATTACAGTTCTAGCGATAATAACTGCATTATATGGGTAATAATGCACGTTATATTGCTAATAATATAAGTAATAAGTATAATTATTACAGTTCTAGCGATAATAACTGCATTATATGGGTAATAATGCATGTTATATTGATAATATTGGGAGTAATAAGTATAATTATTATAGTTCTAGCGATAATAATAGTAAAATATGGCTATTAGTGCCTGCTATATTGATAATAATAAAAGTAATAAGTATATTTATTATACTTCTGTCGATAATAACTGCATTATATGGGTAATAATGCATGTTATATTGATAATAATGTAAGTAATGAGTATAATTATTACAGTTCTAGCGATAATAACTGCATTATATGCGTAATAATGCATGTTATATTGATAATATCGGGAGTAATAAGTATAATTATTATAGTTCTAGCGATAATAATAGTAAAATATGGCTATTAGTGCCTGCTATATTGATAATAATAAAAGTAATAAGTATATTTATTATACTTCTGTCGATAATAACTGCATTATATGGGTAATAATGCATGTTATATTGCTAATAATATAAGTAATGACTATAATTATTACAGTTCTAGCGATAATAACTGCATTATATGGGTAATAATGCATGTTATATTGATAATATCGGGAGTAATAAGTATAATTATTATAGTTCTAGCGATAATAATAGTAAAATATGGCAAACAGTGCATGTTATATTGATAATAATAAAAGTAATAAGTATATTTATTACAGTTATATCGATAATACCTGCATAATATGGGTAATAATGCTTGTTATATTGATGATAATAAAAGTAATACGTATATTTATTATAGTTCTAGCGATAATAACTGCATTATATGCGTAATAATGCACGTTATATTGATAATAATATAAGTAATAAGTATAATTATTACAGTTCTAGCGATGATAACTGCAATTTATGGGTAATAATGCACGTTATATTGCTAATAATATAAGTAATAAGTATAATTATTACAGTTCTAGCGATAATAACTGCATAATATGGGCAATAATGCATGTTATGTTGATGATAATGAAAGTAGTAAGTATATTTATTACAGTTCTAGCGATAATAACTGCATTATATGCGTAATAATGCATGTTATAGTGATAATATCGGGAGTAATAAGTATAATTATTATAGTTCTAGCGATAATAATAGTCAAATATGGCTATTAGTGCCTGTTATATTGATGATAATAAAAGTAATACGTATATTTATTATAGTTCTAGCGATAATAACTGCATTATATGCGTAATAATGCACGTTATATTGATAATAATATAAGTAATAAGTATAATTATTACAGTTCTAGCGATAATAACTGCATTATATGGGTAATAATGCACGTTATATTGCTAATAATATAAGTAATAAGTATAATTATTACAGTTTAGCGATAGTAACTGCATTATATGGGTAATAATGCATGTTATATTGATAATATTGGGAGTAATAAGTATATTTATTATAGTTCTAGCGATAATAACTGCAAAATATGGGTAATAATGCATGTTATATTCATAATAATATGAGTAATAAGTATAATTATTACAGTTCTAGCGATAATAACTGCATTATATGGGTAATAATGCACGTTATATTGCTAATAATATAAGTAATAAGTATAATTATTACAGCTCTAGCGATAATAACTGCATTATATGGGTAATAATGCATGTTATATTGATAATATCGGGAGTAATAAGTATAATTATTTTAGTTCTAGCGATAATAATAGTAAAATATGGCAAACAGTGCATGTTATATTGATAATAATAAAAGTAATAAGTATATTTATTATACCTCTGTCGATAATAACTGCATTATATGGGTAATAATGCATGTTATATTGATAATATTATAAGTAATAAGTATAATTATTACAGTTCTAGCGATAAAACCTGCATTATATGGGTAATAATGCACGTTATATTGCTAATAATATAAGTAATAAATATAATTATTACAGTTCTAGCGATAATAACTGCATTATATGGTTAATAATGCATGTTATATTGATAATATCGGGAGTAATAAGTATAATTATTATAGTTCTAGCGATAATAATAGTAAAATATGGCTATTAGTGCCTGCTATATTGATAATAATAAAAGTAATAAGTATATTTATTATACTTCTGTCGATAATAACTGCATTATATGGGTAATACTGCATGTTATATTGATAATAATATAAGTAATAAGTATAATTATTACAGTTCTAGCGATAATAACTGCATTATATGGGTAATAATGCATGTTATATTGATAATATTGGGAGTAATAAGTATAATTATTATAGTTCTGGCGATAATAATAGTAAAATATGGCTATTAGTGCCTGCTATATTGATAACAATAAAAGTAATAAGTATATTTATTATACTTCTGTCGATAATAACTGCATTATATGGGTAATAATGCATGTTATATTGATAATAATATAAGTAATGAGTATAATTATTACAGTTCTAGCGATAATAACTGCATTATATGCGTAATAATGCATGTTATATTGATAATATCGGGAGTAATAAGTATAATTATTATAGTTCTAGCGATAATAATAGTAAAATATGGCTATTAGTGCCTGCTATATTGATAATAATAAAAGTAATAAGTATATTTATTATACTTCTGTCGATAATAACTGCATTATATGGGTAATAATGCATGTTATATTGATAATATCGGGAGTAATAAGTATAATTATTATAGTTCTAGCGATAATAATAGTAAAATATGGCAAACAGTGCATGTTATATTGATAATAATAAAAGTAATAAGTATATTTATTACAGTTATATCGATAATAACTGCATAATATGGGTAATAATGCTTGTTATATTGATGATAATAAAAGTAATACGTATATTTATTATAGTTCTAGCGATAATAACTGCATTATATGCGTAATAATGCACGTTATATTGATAATAATATAAGTAATAAGTATAATTATTACAGTTCTAGCGATAATAACTGCATTATATGCGTAATAATGCATGTTATATTGATAATATCGGGAGTAATAAGTATAATTATTATAGTTCTAGCGATAATAATAGTAAAATATGGCTATTAGTGCCTGCTATATTGATAATAATAAAAGTAATAAGTATATTTATTATACTTCTGTCGATAATAACTGCATTATATGGGTAATAATGCATGTTATATTGCTAATAATATAAGTAATGAGTATAATTATTACAGTTCTAGCGATAATAACTGCATTATATGGGTAATAATGCATGTTATATTGATAATATCGGGAGTAATAAGTATAATTATTATAGTTCTAGCGATAATAATAGTAAAATATGGCTATTAGTGCCTGCTATATTGATAATAATAAAAGTAATAAGTATATTTATTATACTTCTGTCGATAATAACTGCATTATATGGGTAATAATGCACGTTATATTGCTAATAATATAAGTAATAAGTATAATTATTACAGTTCTAGCGATAGTAACTGCATTATATGGGTAATAATGCATGTTATATTGATAATATTGGGAGTAATAAGTATATTTATTATAGTTCTAGCGATAATAACTGCAAAATATGGGTAATAATGCATGTTATATTCATAATAATATGAGTAATAAGTATAATTATTACAGTTCTAGCGATAATAACTGCATTATATGGGTAATAATGCACGTTATATTGCTAATAATATAAGTAATAAGTATAATTATTACAGCTCTAGCGATAATAACTGCATTATATGGGTAATAATGCATGTTATATTGATAATATCGGGAGTAATAAGTATAATTATTTTAGTTCTAGCGATAATAATAGTAAAATATGGCAAACAGTGCATGTTATATTGATAATAATAAAAGTAATAAGTATATTTATTATACTTCTGTCGATAATAACTGCATTATATGTTTAATAATGCATGTTATATTGATAATATTATAAGTAATAAGTATAATTATTACAGTTCTAGCGATAAAACCTGCATTATATGGGTAATAATGCACGTTATATTGCTAATAATATAAGTAATAAATATAATTATTACAGTTCTAGCGATAATAACTGCATTATATGGTTAATAATGCATGTTATATTGATAATATCGGGAGTAATAAGTATAATTATTATAGTTCTAGCGATAATAATAGTAAAATATGGCTATTAGTGCCTGCTATATTGATAATAATAAAAGTAATAAGTATATTTATTATACTTCTGTCGATAATAACTGCATTATATGGGTAATACTGCATGTTATATTGATAATAATATAAGTAATAAGTATAATTATTACAGTTCTAGCGATAATAACTCCATTATATGGGTAATAATGCATGTTATATTGATAATAATATAAGTAATAAGTATAATTATTACAGTTCTAGCGATAATAACTGCATTATATGGGTAATAATGCACGTTATATTGCAAATAATATAAGTAATAAGTATAATTATTACAGTTCTAGCGATAATAACTGCATTATACGGGTAATAATGCATGTTATATTGATAATAATAAAAGTAATAAGTATATTTATTATAGTTCTATCGATAATAACTGCATAATATGGGTAATAATGCATGTTATATTGATAATATCGGGAGTAATAAGTATAATTATTACAGTTCTAGCGATAATACTAGTAAAATATATCTAACAGTGCCTGTTATATTGATAATAATAATAGAAATAAGTATATTTATTATACTTCTGTCGATAATACCTGCATTATATGGGTAATAATGCATGTTATATTGATAATAATATAAGTAATAAGTATAATTATTACAGTTCTAGCGATAATAACTGCATTATATGGGTAATAATGCACGTTATATTGCTAATAATATAAGTAATAAGTATAATTATTACAGTTCTAGCGATAGTAACTGCATTATATGGGTAATAATGCATGTTATATTGATAATATTGGGAGTAATAAGTATATTTATTATAGTTCTAGCGATAATAACTGCAAAATATGGGTAATAATGCATGTTATATTGATAATAATGTGAGTAATAAGTATAATTATTACAGTTCTAGCGATAATAACTGCATTATATGGGTAATAATGCACGTTGCATTGCTAATAATATAAGTAATAAGTATAATTATTACAGTTCTAGCGATAATAACTGCATTATATGGGTAATAATGCATGTTATATTGATAATATCGGGAGTAATAAGTATAATTATTTTAGTCCTAGCGATAATAATAGTAAAATATGGCTATTAGTGCCTGTTATATTGATAATAATAAAAGTAATAAGTATATTTATTATACTTCTGTCGATAATAACTGCATTATATGGGTAATAATGCATGTTATATTGATAATAATATAAGTAATAAGTATAATTATTACAGTTCTAGCGATAATAACTGCATTATATGGGTAATAATGCACGTTATATTGCAAATAATATAAGTAATAAGTATAATTATTACAGTTCTAGCGATAATAACTGCATTATACGGGTAATAATGCATGTTATATTGATAATAATAAAAGTAATAAGTATATTTATTATAGTTCTATCGATAATAACTGCATAATATGGGTAATAATGCATGTTATATTGATAATATCGGGAGTAATAAGTATAATTATTACAGTTCTAGCGATAATACTAGTAAAATATATCTAACAGTGCCTGTTATATTGATAATAATAATAGAAATAAGTATATTTATTATACTTCTGTCGATAACACCTGCATTATATGGGTAATAATGCATGTTATATTGATAATAATATAAGTAATAAGTATAATTATTACAGTTCTAGCGATAATAACTGCATTATATGGGTAATAATGCACGTTGTATTGCTAATAATATAAGTAATAAGTATAATTATTACAGTTCTAGCGATAGTAACTGCATTATATGGGTAATAATGCATGTTATATTGACAATATTGGGAGTAATAAGTATATTTATTATAGTTCTAGCGATAATAACTGCAAAATATGGGTAATAATGCATGTTATATTGATAATAATATGAGTAATAAGTATAATTATTACAGTTCTAGCGATAATAACTGCATTATATGGGTAATAATGCACGTTATATTGCTAATAATATAAGTAATAAGTATAATTATTACAGTTCTAGCGATAATAACTGCATTATATGGGTAATAATGCATGTTATATTGATAATATCGGGAGTAATAAGTATAATTATTTTAGTTCTAGCGATAATAATAGTAAAATATGGCAAACAGTGCATGTTATATTGATAATAATAAAAGTAATAAGTATATTTATTATACTTCTGTCGATAATAACTGCATTATATGGGTAATAATGCATGTTATATTGATAATAATATAAGTAATAAGTATAATTATTACAGTTCTAGCGATAATAACTCCATTATATGGGTAATAATGCATGTTATATTGATAATAATATAAGTAATAAGTATAATTATTACAGTTCTAGCGATAATAACTGCATTATATGGGTAATAATGCACGTTATATTGCTAATAATATAAGTAATAAGTATAATTATTACAGTTCTAGCGATAATAACTGCATTATATGGGTAATAATGCATGTTATATTGATAATATTGGGAGTAATAAGTATAATTATTATAGTTCTAGCGATAATAATAGTAAAATATGGCTATTAGTGCCTGCTATATTGATAATAATAAAAGTAATAAGTATATTTATTATACTTCTGTCGATAATAACTGCATTATATGGGTAATAATGCATGTTATATTGATAATAATGTAAGTAATGAGTATAATTATTACAGTTCTAGCGATAATAACTGCATTATATGCGTAATAATGCATGTTATATTGATAATATCGGGAGTAATAAGTATAATTATTATAGTTCTAGCGATAATAATAGTAAAATATGGCTATTAGTGCCTGCTATATTGATAATAATAAAAGTAATAAGTATATTTATTATACTTCTGTCGATAATAACTGCATTATATGGGTAATAATGCATGTTATATTGCTAATAATATAAGTAATGACTATAATTATTACAGTTCTAGCGATAATAACTGCATTATATGGGTAATAATGCATGTTATATTGATAATATCGGGAGTAATAAGTATAATTATTATAGTTCTAGCGATAATAATAGTAAAATATGGCAAACAGTGCATGTTATATTGATAATAATAAAAGTAATAAGTATATTTATTACAGTTATATCGATAATAACTGCATAATATGGGTAATAATGCTTGTTATATTGATGATAATAAAAGTAATACGTATATTTATTATAGTTCTAGCGATAATAACTGCATTATATGCGTAATAATGCACGTTATATTGATAATAATATAAGTAATAAGTATAATTATTACAGTTCTAGCGATGATAACTGCAATTTATGGGTAATAATGCACGTTATATTGCTAATAATATAAGTAATAAGTATAATTATTACAGTTCTAGCGATAATAACTGCATAATATGGGCAATAATGCATGTTATGTTGATGATAATGAAAGTAGTAAGTATATTTATTACAGTTCTAGCGATAATAACTGCATTATATGCGTAATAATGCATGTTATAGTGATAATATCGGGAGTAATAAGTATAATTATTATAGTTCTAGCGATAATAATAGTCAAATATGGCTATTAGTGCCTGTTATATTGATGATAATAAAAGTAATACGTATATTTATTATAGTTCTAGCGATAATAACTGCATTATATGCGTAATAATGCACGTTATATTGATAATAATATAAGTAATAAGTATAATTATTACAGTTCTAGCGATAGTAACTGCATTATATGGGTAATAATGCATGTTATATTGATAATATTGGGAGTAATAAGTATATTTATTATAGTTCTAGCGATAATAACTGCAAAATATGGGTAATAATGCATGTTATATTCATAATAATATGAGTAATAAGTATAATTATTACAGTTCTAGCGATAATAACTGCATTATATGGGTAATAATGCACGTTATATTGCTAATAATATAAGTAATAAGTATAATTATTACAGCTCTAGCGATAATAACTGCATTATATGGGTAATAATGCATGTTATATTGATAATATCGGGAGTAATAAGTATAATTATTTTAGTTCTAGCGATAATAATAGTAAAATATGGCAAACAGTGCATGTTATATTGATAATAATAAAAGTAATAAGTATATTTATTATACTTCTGTCGATAATAACTGCATTATATGGGTAATAATGCATGTTATATTGATAATATTATAAGTAATAAGTATAATTATTACAGTTCTAGCGATAAAACCTGCATTATATGGGTAATAATGCACGTTATATTGCTAATAATATAAGTAATAAACATAATTATTACAGTTCTAGCGATAATAACTGCATTATATGGTTAATAATGCATGTTATATTGATAATATCGGGAGTAATAAGTATAATTATTATAGTTCTAGCGATAATAATAGTAAAATATGGCTATTAGTGCCTGCTATATTGATAATAATAAAAGTAATAAGTATATTTATTATACTTCTGTCGATAATAACTGCATTATATGGGTAATACTGCATGTTATATTGATAATAATATAAGTAATAAGTATAATTATTACAGTTCTAGCGATAATAACTCCATTATATGGGTAATAATGCATGTTATATTGATAATAATATAAGTAATAAGTATAATTATTACAGTTCTAGCGATAATAACTGCATTATATGGGTAATAATGCACGTTATATTGCTAATAATATAAGTAATAAGTATAATTATTACAGTTCTAGCGATAATAACCGCATTATATGGGTAATAATGCATGTTATATTGATAATATTGGGAGTAATAAGTATAATTATTATAGTTCTGGCGATAATAATAGTAAAATATGGCTATTAGTGCCTGCTATATTGATAACAATAAAAGTAATAAGTATATTTATTATACTTCTGTCGATAATAACTGCATTATATGGGTAATAATGCATGTTATATTGATAATAATATAAGTAATGAGTATAATTATTACAGTTCTAGCGATAATAACTGCATTATATGCGTAATAATGCATGTTATATTGATAATATCGGGAGTAATAAGTATAATTATTATAGTTCCAGCGATAATAATAGTAAAATATGGCTATTAGTGCCTGCTATATTGATAATAATAAAAGTAATAAGTATATTTATTATACTTCTGTCGATAATAACTGCATTATATGGGTAATAATGCATGTTATATTGCTAATAATATAAGTAATGACTATAATTATTACAGTTCTAGCGATAATAACTGCATTATATGGGTAATAATGCATGTTATATTGATAATATCGGGAGTAATAAGTATAATTATTATAGTTCTAGCGATAATAATAGTAAAATATGGCAAACAGTGCATGTTATATTGATAATAATAAAAGTAATAGGTATATTTATTACAGTTATATCGATAATAACTGCATAATATGGGTAATAATGCTTGTTATATTGATGATAATAAAAGTAATACGTATATTTATTATAGTTCTAGCGATAATAACTGCATTATATGCGTAATAATGCACGTTATATTGATAATAATATAAGTAATAAGTATAATTATAACAGTTCTAGCGATAATAACTGCATTATATGCGTAATAATGCATGTTATATTGATAATATCGGGAGTAATAAGTATAATTATTATAGTTCTAGCGATAATAATAGTAAAATATGGCTATTAGTGCCTGCTATATTGATAATAATAAAAGTAATAAGTATATTTATTATACTTCTGTCGATAATAACTGCATTATATGGGTAATAATGCATGTTATATTGCTAATAATATAAGTAATGAGTATAATTATTACAGTTCTAGCGATAATAACTGCATTATATGGGTAATAATGCATGTTATATTGATAATATCGGGAGTAATAAGTATAATTATTATAGTTCTAGCGATAATAATAGTAAAATATGGCTATTAGTGCCTGTTATATTGATAATAATAAAAGTAACAAGTATATTTATTATACTTCTGTCGATAATAACTGCATTATATGGGTAATAATGCATGTTATATTGATAATAATATAAGTAATAAGTATAATTATTACAGTTCTAGCGATAATAACTGCATTATATGGGTAATAATGCACGTTATATTGCTAATAATATAAGTAATAAGTATAATTATTACAGTTCTAGCGATAATAACTGCATTATATGGGTAATAATGCATGTTATATTGATAATATTGGGAGTAATAAGTATATTTATTATAGTTCTAGCGATAATAACTGCAAAACATGGGTAATAATGCATGTTATATTGATAATAATATGAGTAATAAGTATAATTATTACAGTTCTAGCGATAATAACTGCATTATATGGGTAATAATGCACGTTATATTGCTAATAATATAAGTAATAAGTATAATTATTACAGTTCTAGCGATAATAACTGCATTATATGGGTAATAATGCATGTTATATTGATAATATCGGGAGTAATAAGTATAATTATTATAGTTCTAGCGATAATAATAGTAAAATATGGCTATTAGTGCCTGTTATATTGATAATAATAAAAGTAACAAGTATATTTATTATACTTCTGTCGATAATAACTGCATTATATGGGTAATAATGCATGTTATATTGATAATAATATAAGTAATAAGTATAATTATTACAGTTCTAGCGATAATAACTGCATTATATGGTTAATAATGCATGTTATATTGATAATATCGGGAGTAATAAGTATAATTATTATAGTTCTAGCGATAATAATAGTAAAATATGGCTATTAGTGCCTG
Source organism: Megachile leachella (assembly GCA_963576845.1). Classification (NCBI taxonomy): domain Eukaryota; kingdom Metazoa; phylum Arthropoda; class Insecta; order Hymenoptera; family Megachilidae; genus Megachile; species Megachile leachella. Next base: position 160,549 of record CAUYWW010000002.1, read on the forward strand.
CTATATTGATAATAATAAAAGTAATAAGTATATTTATTATACTTCTGTCGATAATAACTGCATTATATGGGTAATACTGCATGTTATACTGATAATAATATAAGTAATAAGTATAATTATTACAGTTCTAGCGATAATAACACCATTATATGGGTAATAATGCATGTTATATTGATAATAATATAAGTAATAAGTATAATTATTACAGTTCTAGCGATAATAACTGCATTATATGGGTAATAATGCACGTTATATTGCTAATAATATAAGTAATAAGTATAATTATTACAGTTCTAGCGATAATAACTGCATTATATGGGTAATAATGCATGTTATATTGATAATATTGGGAGTAATAAGTATAATTATTATAGTTCTGGCGATAATAATAGTAAAATATGGCTATTAGTGCCTGCTATATTGATAATAATAAAAGTAATAAGTATATTTATTATACTTCTGTCGATAATAACTGCATTATATGGGTAATAATGCATGTTATATTGATAATAATATAAGTAATGAGTATAATTATTACAGTTCTAGCGATAATAACTGCATTATATGCGTAATAATGCATGTTATATTGATAATATCGGGAGTAATAAGTATAATTATTATAGTTCTAGCGATAATAATAGTAAAATATGGCTATTAGTGCCTGCTATATTGATAATAATAAAAGTAATAAGTATATTTATTATACTTCTGTCGATAATAACTGCATTATATGGGTAATAATGCATGTTATATTGCTAATAATATAAGTAATGACTATAATTATTACAGTTCTAGCGATAATAACTGCATTATATGGGTAATAATGCATGTTATATTGATAATATCGGGAGTAATAAGTATAATTATTATAGTTCTAGCGATAATAATAGTAAAATATGGCAAACAGTGCATGTTATATTGATAATAATAAAAGTAATAGGTATATTTATTACAGTTATATCGATAATAACTGCATAATATGGGTAATAATGCTTGTTATATTGATGATAATAAAAGTAATACGTATATTTATTATAGTTCTAGCGATAATAACTGCATTATATGCGTAATAATGCATGTTATATTGATAATATCGGGAGTAATAAGTATAATTATTATAGTTCTAGCGATAATAATAGTAAAATATGGCTATTAGTGCCTGCTATATTGATAATAATAAAAGTAATAAGTATATTTATTATACTTCTGTCGATAATAACTGCATTATATGGGTAATAATGCATGTTATATTGCTAATAATATAAGTAATGACTATAATTATTACAGTTCTAGCGATAATAACTGCATTATATGGGTAATAATGCATGTTATATTGATAATATCGGGAGTAATAAGTATAATTATTATAGTTCTAGCGATAATAATAGTAAAATATGGCAAGCAGTGCATGTTATATTGATAATAATAAAAGTAATAGGTATATTTATTACAGTTATATCGATAATAACTGCATAATATGGGTAATAATGCTTGTTATATTGATGATAATAAAAGTAATACGTATATTTATTATAGTTCTAGCGATAATAACTGCATTATATGCGTAATAATGCACGTTATATTGATAATAATATAAGTAATAAGTATAATTATTACAGTTCTAGCGATAATAACTGCATTATATGCGTAATAATGCATGTTATATTGATAATATCGGGAGTAATAAGTGTAATTATTATAGTTCTAGCGATAATAATAGTAAAATATGGCTATTAGTGCCTGCTATATTGATAATAATAAAAGTAATAAGTATATTTATTATACTTCTGTCGATAATAACTGCATTATATGGGTAATAATGCATGTTATATTGCTAATAATATAAGTAATGAGTATAATTATTACAGTTCTAGCGATAATAACTGCATTATATGGGTAATAATGCATGTTATATTGATAATATCGGGAGTAATAAGTATAATTATTATAGTTCTAGCGATAATAATAGTAAAATATGGCTATTAGTGCCTGTTATATTGATAATAATAAAAGTAACAAGTATATTTATTATACTTCTGTCGATAATAACTGCATTATATGGGTAATAATGCATGTTATATTGATAATAATATAAGTAATAAGTATAATTATTACAGTTCTAGCGATAATAACTGCATTATATGGGTAATAATGCACGTTATATTGCTAATAATATAAGTAATAAGTATAATTATTACAGTTCTAGCGATAATAACTGCATTATATGGGTAATAATGCATGTTATATTGATAATATTGGGAGTAATAAGTATATTTATTATAGTTCTAGCGATAATAACTGCAAAACATGGGTAATAATGCATGTTATATTGATAATAATATGAGTAATAAGTATAATTATTACAGTTCTAGCGATAATAACTGCATTATATGGGTAATAATGCATGTTATATTGATAATATCGGGAGTAATAAGTATAATTATTATAGTTCTAGCGATAATAATAGTAAAATATGGCAAACAGTGCATGTTATATTGATAATAATAAAAGTAATAAGTATATTTATTATACTTCTGTCGATAATAACTGCATTATATGGGTAATAATGCACGTTATATTGATAATAATATAAGTAATAGGTATAATTATTACAGTTCTAGCGATAAAACCTGCATTATATGGGTAATAATGCACGTTATATTGATAATAATATAAGTAATAAGTATAATTATTACAGTTCTAGCGATAACAACTGCATTATATGGGTAATAATGCACGTTATATTGCTAATAATATAAGTAATAAGTATAATTATTACAGTTCTAGCGATAATAACTGCATTATATGGGTAATAATGCATGTTATATGGATAATATCGGGAGTAATAAGTATAATTATTATAGTTCTAGCGATAATAATAGTATAATATGGCAAACAGTGCATGTTATATTGATAATAATAAAAGTAATAAGTATATTTATTACAGTTCTATCGATAATAACTGCATAATATGGGTAATAATGCATGTTATATTGATAATAATGTAAGTAATGAGTATAATTATTACAGTTCTAGCGATAATAACTGCATTATATGCGTAATAATGCATGTTATATTGATAATATCGGGAGTAATAAGTATAATTATTATAGTTCTAGCGATAATAATAGTAAAATATGGCTATTAGTGCCTGCTATATTGATAATAATAAAAGTAATAAGTATATTTATTATACTTCTGTCGATAATAACTGCATTATATGGGTAATAATGCATGTTATATTGCTAATAATATAAGTAATGACTATAATTATTACAGTTCTAGCGATAATAACTGCATTATATGGGTAATAATGCATGTTATATTGATAATATCGGGAGTAATAAGTATAATTATTATAGTTCTAGCGATAATAATAGTAAAATATGGCAAACAGTGCATGTTATATTGATAATAATAAAAGTAATAAGTATATTTATTACAGTTATATCGATAATACCTGCATAATATGGGTAATAATGCTTGTTATATTGATGATAATAAAAGTAATACGTATATTTATTATAGTTCTAGCGATAATAACTGCATTATATGCGTAATAATGCACGTTATATTGATAATAATATAAGTAATAAGTATAATTATTACAGTTCTAGCGATGATAACTGCAATTTATGGGTAATAATGCACGTTATATTGCTAATAATATAAGTAATAAGTATAATTATTACAGTTCTAGCGATAATAACTGCATAATATGGGCAATAATGCATGTTATGTTGATGATAATGAAAGTAGTAAGTATATTTATTACAGTTCTAGCGATAATAACTGCATTATATGCGTAATAATGCATGTTATAGTGATAATATCGGGAGTAATAAGTATAATTATTATAGTTCTAGCGATAATAATAGTCAAATATGGCTATTAGTGCCTGTTATATTGATGATAATAAAAGTAATACGTATATTTATTATAGTTCTAGCGATAATAACTGCATTATATGCGTAATAATGCACGTTATATTGATAATAATATAAGTAATAAGTATAATTATTACAGTTCTAGCGATAATAACTGCATTATATGGGTAATAATGCACGTTATATTGCTAATAATATAAGTAATAAGTATAATTATTACAGTTTAGCGATAGTAACTGCATTATATGGGTAATAATGCATGTTATATTGATAATATTGGGAGTAATAAGTATATTTATTATAGTTCTAGCGATAATAACTGCAAAATATGGGTAATAATGCATGTTATATTGATAATAATATGAGTAATAAGTATAATTATTACAGTTCTAGCGATAATAACTGCATTATATGGGTAATAATGCACGTTGCATTGCTAATAATATAAGTAATAAGTATAATTATTACAGTTCTAGCGATAATAACTGCATTATATGGGTAATAATGCATGTTATATTGATAATAATAAAAGTAATAAGTATATTTATTATAGTTCTATCGATAATAACTGCATTATATGGGTAATAATGCATGTTATATTGATGATAATGAAAGTAGTAAGTATATTTATTACAGTTCTAGCGATAATAACTGCATTATATGGGTAATAATGCATGTTATATTGATAATATCGGGAGTAATAAGTATAATTATTTTAGTCCTAGCGATAATAATAGTAAAATATGGCTATTAGTGCCTGTTATATTGATAATAATAAAAGTAATAAGTATATTTATTATACTTCTGTCGATAATAACTGCATTATATGGGTAATAATGCATGTTATATTGATAATAATATAAGTAATAAGTATAATTATTACAGTTCTAGCGATAATAACTGCATTATATGGGTAATAATGCACGTTATATTGCAAATAATATAAGTAATAAGTATAATTATTACAGTTCTAGCGATAATAACTGCATTATACGGGTAATAATGCATGTTATATTGATAATAATAAAAGTAATAAGTATATTTATTATAGTTCTATCGATAATAACTGCATAATATGGGTAATAATGCATGTTATATTGATAATATCGGGAGTAATAAGTATAATTATTACAGTTCTAGCGATAATACTAGTAAAATATATCTAACAGTGCCTGTTATATTGATAATAATAATAGAAATAAGTATATTTATTATACTTCTGTCGATAACACCTGCATTATATGGGTAATAATGCATGTTATATTGATAATAATATAAGTAATAAGTATAATTATTACAGTTCTAGCGATAATAACTGCATTATATGGGTAATAATGCACGTTATATTGCTAATAATATAAGTAGTAAGTATAATTATTACAGTTCTAGCGATAGTAACTGCATTATATGGGTAATAATGCATGTTATATTGATAATATTGGGAGTAATAAGTATATTTATTATAGTTCTAGCGATAATAACTGCAAAATATGGGTAATAATGCATGTTATATTGATAATAATATGAGTAATAAGTATAATTATTACAGTTCTAGCGATAATAACTGCATTATATGGGTAATAATGCACGTTATATTGCTAATAATATAAGTAATAAGTATAATTATTACAGTTCTAGCGATAATAACTGCATTATATGGGTAATAATGCATGTTATATTGATAATATCGGGAGTAATAAGTATAATTATTTTAGTTCTAGCGATAATAATAGTAAAATATGGCAAACAGTGCATGTTATATTGATAATAATAAAAGTAATAAGTATATTTATTATACTTCTGTCGATAATAACTGCATTATATGGGTAATAATGCATGTTATATTGATAATAATATAAGTAATAAGTATAATTATTACAGTTCTAGCGATAATAACTCCATTATATGGGTAATAATGCATGTTATATTGATAATAATATAAGTAATAAGTATAATTATTACAGTTCTAGCGATAATAACTGCATTATATGGGTAATAATGCACGTTATATTGCTAATAATATAAGTAATAAGTATAATTATTACAGTTCTAGCGATAATAACTGCATTATATGGGTAATAATGCATGTTATATTGATAATATTGGGAGTAATAAGTATAATTATTATAGTTCTAGCGATAATAATAGTAAAATATGGCTATTAGTGCCTGCTATATTGATAATAATAAAAGTAATAAGTATATTTATTATACTTCTGTCGATAATAACTGCATTATATGGGTAATAATGCATGTTATATTGATAATAATGTAAGTAATGAGTATAATTATTACAGTTCTAGCGATAATAACTGCATTATATGCGTAATAATGCATGTTATATTGATAATATCGGGAGTAATAAGTATAATTATTATAGTTCTAGCGATAATAATAGTAAAATATGGCTATTAGTGCCTGCTATATTGATAATAATAAAAGTAATAAGTATATTTATTATACTTCTGTCGATAATAACTGCATTATATGGGTAATAATGCATGTTATATTGCTAATAATATAAGTAATGACTATAATTATTACAGTTCTAGCGATAATAACTGCATTATATGGGTAATAATGCATGTTATATTGATAATATCGGGAGTAATAAGTATAATTATTATAGTTCTAGCGATAATAATAGTAAAATATGGCAAACAGTGCATGTTATATTGATAATAATAAAAGTAATAAGTATATTTATTACAGTTATATCGATAATACCTGCATAATATGGGTAATAATGCTTGTTATATTGATGATAATAAAAGTAATACGTATATTTATTATAGTTCTAGCGATAATAACTGCATTATATGCGTAATAATGCACGTTATATTGATAATAATATAAGTAATAAGTATAATTATTACAGTTCTAGCGATGATAACTGCAATTTATGGGTAATAATGCACGTTATATTGCTAATAATATAAGTAATAAGTATAATTATTACAGTTCTAGCGATAATAACTGCATAATATGGGCAATAATGCATGTTATGTTGATGATAATGAAAGTAGTAAGTATATTTATTACAGTTCTAGCGATAATAACTGCATTATATGCGTAATAATGCATGTTATAGTGATAATATCGGGAGTAATAAGTATAATTATTATAGTTCTAGCGATAATAATAGTCAAATATGGCTATTAGTGCCTGTTATATTGATGATAATAAAAGTAATACGTATATTTATTATAGTTCTAGCGATAATAACTGCATTATATGCGTAATAATGCACGTTATATTGATAATAATATAAGTAATAAGTATAATTATTACAGTTCTAGCGATAATAACTGCATTATATGGGTAATAATGCACGTTATATTGCTAATAATATAAGTAATAAGTATAATTATTACAGTTTAGCGATAGTAACTGCATTATATGGGTAATAATGCATGTTATATTGATAATATTGGGAGTAATAAGTATATTTATTATAGTTCTAGCGATAATAACTGCAAAATATGGGTAATAATGCATGTTATATTCATAATAATATGAGTAATAAGTATAATTATTACAGTTCTAGCGATAATAACTGCATTATATGGGTAATAATGCACGTTATATTGCTAATAATATAAGTAATAAGTATAATTATTACAGCTCTAGCGATAATAACTGCATTATATGGGTAATAATGCATGTTATATTGATAATATCGGGAGTAATAAGTATAATTATTTTAGTTCTAGCGATAATAATAGTAAAATATGGCAAACAGTGCATGTTATATTGATAATAATAAAAGTAATAAGTATATTTATTATACCTCTGTCGATAATAACTGCATTATATGGGTAATAATGCATGTTATATTGATAATATTATAAGTAATAAGTATAATTATTACAGTTCTAGCGATAAAACCTGCATTATATGGGTAATAATGCACGTTATATTGCTAATAATATAAGTAATAAATATAATTATTACAGTTCTAGCGATAATAACTGCATTATATGGTTAATAATGCATGTTATATTGATAATATCGGGAGTAATAAGTATAATTATTATAGTTCTAGCGATAATAATAGTAAAATATGGCTATTAGTGCCTGCTATATTGATAATAATAAAAGTAATAAGTATATTTATTATACTTCTGTCGATAATAACTGCATTATATGGGTAATACTGCATGTTATATTGATAATAATATAAGTAATAAGTATAATTATTACAGTTCTAGCGATAATAACTGCATTATATGGGTAATAATGCATGTTATATTGATAATATTGGGAGTAATAAGTATAATTATTATAGTTCTGGCGATAATAATAGTAAAATATGGCTATTAGTGCCTGCTATATTGATAACAATAAAAGTAATAAGTATATTTATTATACTTCTGTCGATAATAACTGCATTATATGGGTAATAATGCATGTTATATTGATAATAATATAAGTAATGAGTATAATTATTACAGTTCTAGCGATAATAACTGCATTATATGCGTAATAATGCATGTTATATTGATAATATCGGGAGTAATAAGTATAATTATTATAGTTCTAGCGATAATAATAGTAAAATATGGCTATTAGTGCCTGCTATATTGATAATAATAAAAGTAATAAGTATATTTATTATACTTCTGTCGATAATAACTGCATTATATGGGTAATAATGCATGTTATATTGATAATATCGGGAGTAATAAGTATAATTATTATAGTTCTAGCGATAATAATAGTAAAATATGGCAAACAGTGCATGTTATATTGATAATAATAAAAGTAATAAGTATATTTATTACAGTTATATCGATAATAACTGCATAATATGGGTAATAATGCTTGTTATATTGATGATAATAAAAGTAATACGTATATTTATTATAGTTCTAGCGATAATAACTGCATTATATGCGTAATAATGCACGTTATATTGATAATAATATAAGTAATAAGTATAATTATTACAGTTCTAGCGATAATAACTGCATTATATGCGTAATAATGCATGTTATATTGATAATATCGGGAGTAATAAGTATAATTATTATAGTTCTAGCGATAATAATAGTAAAATATGGCTATTAGTGCCTGCTATATTGATAATAATAAAAGTAATAAGTATATTTATTATACTTCTGTCGATAATAACTGCATTATATGGGTAATAATGCATGTTATATTGCTAATAATATAAGTAATGAGTATAATTATTACAGTTCTAGCGATAATAACTGCATTATATGGGTAATAATGCATGTTATATTGATAATATCGGGAGTAATAAGTATAATTATTATAGTTCTAGCGATAATAATAGTAAAATATGGCTATTAGTGCCTGCTATATTGATAATAATAAAAGTAATAAGTATATTTATTATACTTCTGTCGATAATAACTGCATTATATGGGTAATAATGCACGTTATATTGCTAATAATATAAGTAATAAGTATAATTATTACAGTTCTAGCGATAGTAACTGCATTATATGGGTAATAATGCATGTTATATTGATAATATTGGGAGTAATAAGTATATTTATTATAGTTCTAGCGATAATAACTGCAAAATATGGGTAATAATGCATGTTATATTCATAATAATATGAGTAATAAGTATAATTATTACAGTTCTAGCGATAATAACTGCATTATATGGGTAATAATGCACGTTATATTGCTAATAATATAAGTAATAAGTATAATTATTACAGCTCTAGCGATAATAACTGCATTATATGGGTAATAATGCATGTTATATTGATAATATCGGGAGTAATAAGTATAATTATTTTAGTTCTAGCGATAATAATAGTAAAATATGGCAAACAGTGCATGTTATATTGATAATAATAAAAGTAATAAGTATATTTATTATACTTCTGTCGATAATAACTGCATTATATGTTTAATAATGCATGTTATATTGATAATATTATAAGTAATAAGTATAATTATTACAGTTCTAGCGATAAAACCTGCATTATATGGGTAATAATGCACGTTATATTGCTAATAATATAAGTAATAAATATAATTATTACAGTTCTAGCGATAATAACTGCATTATATGGTTAATAATGCATGTTATATTGATAATATCGGGAGTAATAAGTATAATTATTATAGTTCTAGCGATAATAATAGTAAAATATGGCTATTAGTGCCTGCTATATTGATAATAATAAAAGTAATAAGTATATTTATTATACTTCTGTCGATAATAACTGCATTATATGGGTAATACTGCATGTTATATTGATAATAATATAAGTAATAAGTATAATTATTACAGTTCTAGCGATAATAACTCCATTATATGGGTAATAATGCATGTTATATTGATAATAATATAAGTAATAAGTATAATTATTACAGTTCTAGCGATAATAACTGCATTATATGGGTAATAATGCACGTTATATTGCAAATAATATAAGTAATAAGTATAATTATTACAGTTCTAGCGATAATAACTGCATTATACGGGTAATAATGCATGTTATATTGATAATAATAAAAGTAATAAGTATATTTATTATAGTTCTATCGATAATAACTGCATAATATGGGTAATAATGCATGTTATATTGATAATATCGGGAGTAATAAGTATAATTATTACAGTTCTAGCGATAATACTAGTAAAATATATCTAACAGTGCCTGTTATATTGATAATAATAATAGAAATAAGTATATTTATTATACTTCTGTCGATAATACCTGCATTATATGGGTAATAATGCATGTTATATTGATAATAATATAAGTAATAAGTATAATTATTACAGTTCTAGCGATAATAACTGCATTATATGGGTAATAATGCACGTTATATTGCTAATAATATAAGTAATAAGTATAATTATTACAGTTCTAGCGATAGTAACTGCATTATATGGGTAATAATGCATGTTATATTGATAATATTGGGAGTAATAAGTATATTTATTATAGTTCTAGCGATAATAACTGCAAAATATGGGTAATAATGCATGTTATATTGATAATAATATGAGTAATAAGTATAATTATTACAGTTCTAGCGATAATAACTGCATTATATGGGTAATAATGCACGTTGCATTGCTAATAATATAAGTAATAAGTATAATTATTACAGTTCTAGCGATAATAACTGCATTATATGGGTAATAATGCATGTTATATTGATAATATCGGGAGTAATAAGTATAATTATTTTAGTCCTAGCGATAATAATAGTAAAATATGGCTATTAGTGCCTGCTATATTGATAATAATAAAAGTAATAAGTATATTTATTATACTTCTGTCGATAATAACTGCATTATATGGGTAATACTGCATGTTATATTGATAATAATATAAGTAATAAGTATAATTATTACAGTTCTAGCGATAATAACTCCATTATATGGGTAATAATGCATGTTATATTGATAATAATATAAGTAATAAGTATAATTATTACAGTTCTAGCGATAATAACTGCATTATATGGGTAATAATGCACGTTATATTGCAAATAATATAAGTAATAAGTATAATTATTACAGTTCTAGCGATAATAACTGCATTATACGGGTAATAATGCATGTTATATTGATAATAATAAAAGTAATAAGTATATTTATTATAGTTCTATCGATAATAACTGCATAATATGGGTAATAATGCATGTTATATTGATAATATCGGGAGTAATAAGTATAATTATTACAGTTCTAGCGATAATACTAGTAAAATATATCTAACAGTGCCTGTTATATTGATAATAATAATAGAAATAAGTATATTTATTATACTTCTGTCGATAATACCTGCATTATATGGGTAATAATGCATGTTATATTGATAATAATATAAGTAATAAGTATAATTATTACAGTTCTAGCGATAATAACTGCATTATATGGGTAATAATGCACGTTATATTGCTAATAATATAAGTAATAAGTATAATTATTACAGTTCTAGCGATAGTAACTGCATTATATGGGTAATAATGCATGTTATATTGATAATATTGGGAGTAATAAGTATATTTATTATAGTTCTAGCGATAATAACTGCAAAATATGGGTAATAATGCATGTTATATTGATAATAATATGAGTAATAAGTATAATTATTACAGTTCTAGCGATAATAACTGCATTATATGGGTAATAATGCACGTTGCATTGCTAATAATATAAGTAATAAGTATAATTATTACAGTTCTAGCGATAATAACTGCATTATATGGGTAATAATGCATGTTATATTGATAATATCGGGAGTAATAAGTATAATTATTTTAGTCCTAGCGATAATAATAGTAAAATATGGCTATTAGTGCCTGTTATATTGATAATAATAAAAGTAATAAGTATATTTATTATACTTCTGTCGATAATAACTGCATTATATGGGTAATAATGCATGTTATATTGATAATAATATAAGTAATAAGTATAATTATTACAGTTCTAGCGATAATAACTGCATTATATGGGTAATAATGCACGTTATATTGCAAATAATATAAGTAATAAGTATAATTATTACAGTTCTAGCGATAATAACTGCATTATACGGGTAATAATGCATGTTATATTGATAATAATAAAAGTAATAAGTATATTTATTATAGTTCTATCGATAATAACTGCATAATATGGGTAATAATGCATGTTATATTGATAATATCGGGAGTAATAAGTATAATTATTACAGTTCTAGCGATAATACTAGTAAAATATATCTAACAGTGCCTGTTATATTGATAATAATAATAGAAATAAGTATATTTATTATACTTCTGTCGATAACACCTGCATTATATGGGTAATAATGCATGTTATATTGATAATAATATAAGTAATAAGTATAATTATTACAGTTCTAGCGATAATAACTGCATTATATGGGTAATAATGCACGTTGTATTGCTAATAATATAAGTAATAAGTATAATTATTACAGTTCTAGCGATAGTAACTGCATTATATGGGTAATAATGCATGTTATATTGACAATATTGGGAGTAATAAGTATATTTATTATAGTTCTAGCGATAATAACTGCAAAATATGGGTAATAATGCATGTTATATTGATAATAATATGAGTAATAAGTATAATTATTACAGTTCTAGCGATAATAACTGCATTATATGGGTAATAATGCACGTTATATTGCTAATAATATAAGTAATAAGTATAATTATTACAGTTCTAGCGATAATAACTGCATTATATGGGTAATAATGCATGTTATATTGATAATATCGGGAGTAATAAGTATAATTATTTTAGTTCTAGCGATAATAATAGTAAAATATGGCAAACAGTGCATGTTATATTGATAATAATAAAAGTAATAAGTATATTTATTATACTTCTGTCGATAATAACTGCATTATATGGGTAATAATGCATGTTATATTGATAATAATATAAGTAATAAGTATAATTATTACAGTTCTAGCGATAATAACTCCATTATATGGGTAATAATGCATGTTATATTGATAATAATATAAGTAATAAGTATAATTATTACAGTTCTAGCGATAATAACTGCATTATATGGGTAATAATGCACGTTATATTGCTAATAATATAAGTAATAAGTATAATTATTACAGTTCTAGCGATAATAACTGCATTATATGGGTAATAATGCATGTTATATTGATAATATTGGGAGTAATAAGTATAATTATTATAGTTCTAGCGATAATAATAGTAAAATATGGCTATTAGTGCCTGCTATATTGATAATAATAAAAGTAATAAGTATATTTATTATACTTCTGTCGATAATAACTGCATTATATGGGTAATAATGCATGTTATATTGATAATAATGTAAGTAATGAGTATAATTATTACAGTTCTAGCGATAATAACTGCATTATATGCGTAATAATGCATGTTATATTGATAATATCGGGAGTAATAAGTATAATTATTATAGTTCTAGCGATAATAATAGTAAAATATGGCTATTAGTGCCTGCTATATTGATAATAATAAAAGTAATAAGTATATTTATTATACTTCTGTCGATAATAACTGCATTATATGGGTAATAATGCATGTTATATTGCTAATAATATAAGTAATGACTATAATTATTACAGTTCTAGCGATAATAACTGCATTATATGGGTAATAATGCATGTTATATTGATAATATCGGGAGTAATAAGTATAATTATTATAGTTCTAGCGATAATAATAGTAAAATATGGCAAACAGTGCATGTTATATTGATAATAATAAAAGTAATAAGTATATTTATTACAGTTATATCGATAATAACTGCATAATATGGGTAATAATGCTTGTTATATTGATGATAATAAAAGTAATACGTATATTTATTATAGTTCTAGCGATAATAACTGCATTATATGCGTAATAATGCACGTTATATTGATAATAATATAAGTAATAAGTATAATTATTACAGTTCTAGCGATGATAACTGCAATTTATGGGTAATAATGCACGTTATATTGCTAATAATATAAGTAATAAGTATAATTATTACAGTTCTAGCGATAATAACTGCATAATATGGGCAATAATGCATGTTATGTTGATGATAATGAAAGTAGTAAGTATATTTATTACAGTTCTAGCGATAATAACTGCATTATATGCGTAATAATGCATGTTATAGTGATAATATCGGGAGTAATAAGTATAATTATTATAGTTCTAGCGATAATAATAGTCAAATATGGCTATTAGTGCCTGTTATATTGATGATAATAAAAGTAATACGTATATTTATTATAGTTCTAGCGATAATAACTGCATTATATGCGTAATAATGCACGTTATATTGATAATAATATAAGTAATAAGTATAATTATTACAGTTCTAGCGATAGTAACTGCATTATATGGGTAATAATGCATGTTATATTGATAATATTGGGAGTAATAAGTATATTTATTATAGTTCTAGCGATAATAACTGCAAAATATGGGTAATAATGCATGTTATATTCATAATAATATGAGTAATAAGTATAATTATTACAGTTCTAGCGATAATAACTGCATTATATGGGTAATAATGCACGTTATATTGCTAATAATATAAGTAATAAGTATAATTATTACAGCTCTAGCGATAATAACTGCATTATATGGGTAATAATGCATGTTATATTGATAATATCGGGAGTAATAAGTATAATTATTTTAGTTCTAGCGATAATAATAGTAAAATATGGCAAACAGTGCATGTTATATTGATAATAATAAAAGTAATAAGTATATTTATTATACTTCTGTCGATAATAACTGCATTATATGGGTAATAATGCATGTTATATTGATAATATTATAAGTAATAAGTATAATTATTACAGTTCTAGCGATAAAACCTGCATTATATGGGTAATAATGCACGTTATATTGCTAATAATATAAGTAATAAACATAATTATTACAGTTCTAGCGATAATAACTGCATTATATGGTTAATAATGCATGTTATATTGATAATATCGGGAGTAATAAGTATAATTATTATAGTTCTAGCGATAATAATAGTAAAATATGGCTATTAGTGCCTGCTATATTGATAATAATAAAAGTAATAAGTATATTTATTATACTTCTGTCGATAATAACTGCATTATATGGGTAATACTGCATGTTATATTGATAATAATATAAGTAATAAGTATAATTATTACAGTTCTAGCGATAATAACTCCATTATATGGGTAATAATGCATGTTATATTGATAATAATATAAGTAATAAGTATAATTATTACAGTTCTAGCGATAATAACTGCATTATATGGGTAATAATGCACGTTATATTGCTAATAATATAAGTAATAAGTATAATTATTACAGTTCTAGCGATAATAACCGCATTATATGGGTAATAATGCATGTTATATTGATAATATTGGGAGTAATAAGTATAATTATTATAGTTCTGGCGATAATAATAGTAAAATATGGCTATTAGTGCCTGCTATATTGATAACAATAAAAGTAATAAGTATATTTATTATACTTCTGTCGATAATAACTGCATTATATGGGTAATAATGCATGTTATATTGATAATAATATAAGTAATGAGTATAATTATTACAGTTCTAGCGATAATAACTGCATTATATGCGTAATAATGCATGTTATATTGATAATATCGGGAGTAATAAGTATAATTATTATAGTTCCAGCGATAATAATAGTAAAATATGGCTATTAGTGCCTGCTATATTGATAATAATAAAAGTAATAAGTATATTTATTATACTTCTGTCGATAATAACTGCATTATATGGGTAATAATGCATGTTATATTGCTAATAATATAAGTAATGACTATAATTATTACAGTTCTAGCGATAATAACTGCATTATATGGGTAATAATGCATGTTATATTGATAATATCGGGAGTAATAAGTATAATTATTATAGTTCTAGCGATAATAATAGTAAAATATGGCAAACAGTGCATGTTATATTGATAATAATAAAAGTAATAGGTATATTTATTACAGTTATATCGATAATAACTGCATAATATGGGTAATAATGCTTGTTATATTGATGATAATAAAAGTAATACGTATATTTATTATAGTTCTAGCGATAATAACTGCATTATATGCGTAATAATGCACGTTATATTGATAATAATATAAGTAATAAGTATAATTATTACAGTTCTAGCGATAATAACTGCATTATATGCGTAATAATGCATGTTATATTGATAATATCGGGAGTAATAAGTATAATTATTATAGTTCTAGCGATAATAATAGTAAAATATGGCTATTAGTGCCTGCTATATTGATAATAATAAAAGTAATAAGTATATTTATTATACTTCTGTCGATAATAACTGCATTATATGGGTAATAATGCATGTTATATTGCTAATAATATAAGTAATGAGTATAATTATTACAGTTCTAGCGATAATAACTGCATTATATGGGTAATAATGCATGTTATATTGATAATATCGGGAGTAATAAGTATAATTATTATAGTTCTAGCGATAATAATAGTAAAATATGGCTATTAGTGCCTGTTATATTGATAATAATAAAAGTAACAAGTATATTTATTATACTTCTGTCGATAATAACTGCATTATATGGGTAATAATGCATGTTATATTGATAATAATATAAGTAATAAGTATAATTATTACAGTTCTAGCGATAATAACTGCATTATATGGGTAATAATGCACGTTATATTGCTAATAATATAAGTAATAAGTATAATTATTATAGTTCTAGCGATAATAACTGCAAAACATGGGTAATAATGCATGTTATATTGATAATAATATGAGTAATAAGTATAATTATTACAGTTCTAGCGATAATAACTGCATTATATGGGTAATAATGCACGTTATATTGCTAATAATATAAGTAATAAGTATAATTATTACAGTTCTAGCGATAATAACTGCATTATATGGGTAATAATGCATGTTATATTGATAATATCGGGAGTAATAAGTATAATTATTATAGTTCTAGCGATAATAATAGTAAAATATGGCTATTAGTGCCTGTTATATTGATAATAATAAAAGTAACAAGTATATTTATTATACTTCTGTCGATAATAACTGCATTATATGGGTAATAATGCATGTTATATTGATAATAATATAAGTAATAAGTATAATTATTACAGTTCTAGCGATAATAACTGCATTATATGGTTAATAATGCATGTTATATTGATAATATCGGGAGTAATAAGTATAATTATTATAGTTCTAGCGATAATAATAGTAAAATATGGCTATTAGTGCCTGCTATATTGATAATAATAAAAGTAATAAGTATATTTATTATACTTCTGTCGATAATAACTGCATTATATGGGTAATACTGCATGTTATACTGATAATAATATAAGTAATAAGTATAATTATTACAGTTCTAGCGATAATAACACCATTATATGGGTAATAATGCATGTTATATTGATAATAATATAAGTAATAAGTATAATTATTACAGTTCTAGCGATAATAACTGCATTATATGGGTAATAATGCACGTTATATTGCTAATAATATAAGTAATAAGTATAATTATTACAGTTCTAGCGATAATAACTGCATTATATGGGTAATAATGCATGTTATATTGATAATATTGGGAGTAATAAGTATAATTATTATAGTTCTGGCGATAATAATAGTAAAATATGGCTATTAGTGCCTGCTATATTGATAATAATAAAAGTAATAAGTATATTTATTATACTTCTGTCGATAATAACTGCATTATATGGGTAATAATGCATGTTATATTGATAATAATATAAGTAATGAGTATAATTATTACAGTTCTAGCGATAATAACTGCATTATATGCGTAATAATGCATGTTATATTGATAATATCGGGAGTAATAAGTATAATTATTATAGTTCTAGCGATAATAATAGTAAAATATGGCTATTAGTGCCTGCTATATTGATAATAATAAAAGTAATAAGTATATTTATTATACTTCTGTCGATAATAACTGCATTATATGGGTAATAATGCATGTTATATTGCTAATAATATAAGTAATGACTATAATTATTACAGTTCTAGCGATAATAACTGCATTATATGGGTAATAATGCATGTTATATTGATAATATCGGGAGTAATAAGTATAATTATTATAGTTCTAGCGATAATAATAGTAAAATATGGCAAACAGTGCATGTTATATTGATAATAATAAAAGTAATAGGTATATTTATTACAGTTATATCGATAATAACTGCATAATATGGGTAATAATGCTTGTTATATTGATGATAATAAAAGTAATACGTATATTTATTATAGTTCTAGCGATAATAACTGCATTATATGCGTAATAATGCATGTTATATTGATAATATCGGGAGTAATAAGTATAATTATTATAGTTCTAGCGATAATAATAGTAAAATATGGCTATTAGTGCCTGCTATATTGATAATAATAAAAGTAATAAGTATATTTATTATACTTCTGTCGATAATAACTGCATTATATGGGTAATAATGCATGTTATATTGCTAATAATATAAGTAATGACTATAATTATTACAGTTCTAGCGATAATAACTGCATTATATGGGTAATAATGCATGTTATATTGATAATATCGGGAGTAATAAGTATAATTATTATAGTTCTAGCGATAATAATAGTAAAATATGGCAAGCAGTGCATGTTATATTGATAATAATAAAAGTAATAGGTATATTTATTACAGTTATATCGATAATAACTGCATAATATGGGTAATAATGCTTGTTATATTGATGATAATAAAAGTAATACGTATATTTATTATAGTTCTAGCGATAATAACTGCATTATATGCGTAATAATGCACGTTATATTGATAATAATATAAGTAATAAGTATAATTATTACAGTTCTAGCGATAATAACTGCATTATATGCGTAATAATGCATGTTATATTGATAATATCGGGAGTAATAAGTGTAATTATTATAGTTCTAGCGATAATAATAGTAAAATATGGCTATTAGTGCCTGCTATATTGATAATAATAAAAGTAATAAGTATATTTATTATACTTCTGTCGATAATAACTGCATTATATGGGTAATAATGCATGTTATATTGCTAATAATATAAGTAATGAGTATAATTATTACAGTTCTAGCGATAATAACTGCATTATATGGGTAATAATGCATGTTATATTGATAATATCGGGAGTAATAAGTATAATTATTATAGTTCTAGCGATAATAATAGTAAAATATGGCTATTAGTGCCTGTTATATTGATAATAATAAAAGTAACAAGTATATTTATTATACTTCTGTCGATAATAACTGCATTATATGGGTAATAATGCATGTTATATTGATAATAATATAAGTAATAAGTATAATTATTACAGTTCTAGCGATAATAACTGCATTATATGGGTAATAATGCACGTTATATTGCTAATAATATAAGTAATAAGTATAATTATTACAGTTCTAGCGATAATAACTGCATTATATGGGTAATAATGCATGTTATATTGATAATATTGGGAGTAATAAGTATATTTATTATAGTTCTAGCGATAATAACTGCAAAACATGGGTAATAATGCATGTTATATTGATAATAATATGAGTAATAAGTATAATTATTACAGTTCTAGCGATAATAACTGCATTATATGGGTAATAATGCATGTTATATTGATAATATCGGGAGTAATAAGTATAATTATTATAGTTCTAGCGATAATAATAGTAAAATATGGCAAACAGTGCATGTTATATTGATAATAATAAAAGTAATAAGTATATTTATTATACTTCTGTCGATAATAACTGCATTATATGGGTAATAATGCACGTTATATTGATAATAATATAAGTAATAGGTATAATTATTACAGTTCTAGCGATAAAACCTGCATTATATGGGTAATAATGCACGTTATATTGATAATAATATAAGTAATAAGTATAATTATTACAGTTCTAGCGATAACAACTGCATTATATGGGTAATAATGCACGTTATATTGCTAATAATATAAGTAATAAGTATAATTATTACAGTTCTAGCGATAATAACTGCATTATATGGGTAATAATGCATGTTATATGGATAATATCGGGAGTAATAAGTATAATTATTATAGTTCTAGCGATAATAATAGTATAATATGGCAAACAGTGCATGTTATATTGATAATAATAAAAGTAATAAGTATATTTATTACAGTTCTATCGATAATAACTGCATAATATGGGTAATAATGCATGTTATATTGATGATAATAAAAGTAATACGTATATTTATTATAGTTCTAGCGATAATAACTGCATTATATGCGTAATAATGCATGTTATATTGATAATAATATAAGTAATAAGTATAATTATTACAGTTCTAGCGATAATAACTGCATTATATGGGTAATAACGCACGTTATATTGCTAACAATATAAGTAATAAGTATAATTATTACAGTTCTAGCGATAATAACTGCATTATACGGGTAATAATGCATGTTATATTGATAATAATAAGAGTAATAAGTATATTTATTATACTTCTGTCGATAATAACTGCATTATATGGGTAATAATGCATGTTATATTGATAATATCGGGAGTAATAAGTATAATTATTATAGTTCTAGCGATAATAATAGTAAAATATGGCAAACAGTGCATGTTATATTGATAATAATAAAAGTAATAAGTATATTTATTACAGTTCTATCGATAATAACTGTATAATATGGGTAATAATGCATGTTATATTGATGATAATAAAAGTAATACGTATATTTATTATAGTTCTAGCGGTAATAACTGCATTATATGCGTAATAATGCATGTTATATTGATAATAATATAAGTAATAAGTATAATTATTACAGTTCTAGCGATAATAACTGCATTATATGGGTAATAACGCACGTTATATTGCTAACAATATAAGTAATAAGTATAATTATTACAGTTCTAGCGATAATAACTGCATTATATGGGTAATAATGCATTTTATATTGATAATATCGGGAGTAATAAGTATAATTATTATAGTTCTAGCGATAATAATAGTATAATATGGCTAATAGTACATGTTATACTGATAATAATAAAAGTAATAAGTACATTTATTATACTTCTGTCGATAATAACTGCATTATATGGGTAATAATGCATGTTATATTGATAATATCGGGAGTAATAAGTATAATTATTACAGTTCTAGCGATAATAACTGCATTATATGGGTAATAATGGATGTTATATTGACAATATCGTTAGTAATAAGTATAATTATTACAGTTCTAGCGATAATAACTGCATTATATAGGTAATAATGCATGTTATATTGATAATATTGGGAGTAATAAGTATAATTATTACAGTTCTAGCGATAATAACTGCATTATATGGGTAATAACGCACGTTATATTGCTAACAATATAAGTAATAAGTATAATTATTACAGTTCTAGCGATAATAACTGCATTATACGGGTAATAATGCATGTTATATCGATAATAATAAAAGTAATAAGTATATTTATTATAGTTCTATCGATAATAACTGCATAATATGGGTAATAATGCATGTTATATTGATAATATCGGGAGTAATAAGTATAATTATTACAGTTCTAGCGATAATACTAGTAAAATATATCTAACAGTGCCTGTTATATTGATAATAATAATAGTAATATGTATATTTATTATACTTCTGTCGATAATACCTGCATTATATGGGTAATAATGCATGTTATATTGATAATAATATAAGTAATAAGTATAATTATTACAGTTCTAGCGATAATAACTGCATTATATGGGTAATAATGCACGTTATATTGCTAATAATATAAGTAATAAGTATAATTATTACAGTTCTAGCGAGAGTAACTGCATTATATGGGTAATAATGCATGTTATATTGATAATATTGGGAGTAATAAGTATATTTATTATAGTTCTAGCGATAATAACTGCAAAATATGGGTAATAATGCATGTTATATTGATAATAATATGAGTAATAAGTATAATTATTACAGTTCTAGCGATAATAACTGCATTATATGGGTAATAATGCACGTTATATTGCTAATAATATAAGTAATAAGTATAATTATTACAGTTCTAGCGATAATAACTGCATTATATGGGTAATAATGCATGTTATATTGATAATATCGGGAGTAATAAGTATAATTATTTTAGTTCTAGCGATAATAATAGTAAAATATGGCAAACAGTGCATGTTATATTGATAATAATAAAAGTAATAAGTATATTTATTATACTTCTGTCGATAATAACTGCATTATATGGGTAATAATGCATGTTATATTGATGATAATAAAAGTAATACGTATATTTATTATAGTTCTATCGATAATAACTGCATTATATGCGTAATAATGCATGTTATATTGATAATAATATAAGTAATAAGTATAATTATTACAGTTCTAGCGATAATAACTGCATTATATGGGTAATAACGCACGCTATATTGCTAACAATATAAGTAATAACTATAATTATTACAGTTCTAGCGATAATAACTACATTATACGGGTAATAATGCATGTTATATTGATAATAATAAAAGTAATAAGTATATTTATTATACTTCTGTCGATAATAACTGCATTATATGGGTAATAATGCATGTTATATTGATAATATCGGGAGTAATAAGTATAATTATTATAGTTCTAGCGATAATAATAGTAAAATATGGCAAACAGTGCATGTTATATTGATAATAATAAAAGTAATAAGTATATTTATTACAGTTCTATCGATAATAACTGTATAATATGGGTAATAATGCATGTTATATTGATGATAATAAAAGTAATACGTATATTTATTATAGTTCTAGCGGTAATAACTGCATTATATGCGCAATAATGCATGTTATATTGATAATAATATAAGTAATAAGTACAATTATTACAGTTCTAGCGATAATAACTGCATTATATGGGTAATAAGGCACGTTATATTGCTAACAATATAAGTAATAAGTATAATTATTACAGTTCTAGCGATAATAACTGCATTATATGGGTAATAATGCATTTTATATTGATAATATCGGGAGTAATAAGTATTACTATTATAGTTCTAGCGATAATAATAGTATAATATGGCTAATAGTACATGTTATACTGATAATAATAAAAGTAATAAGTACATTTATTATACTTCTGTCGATAATAACTGCATTATATGGGTAATAATGCATGTTATATTGATAATATCGGGAGTAATAAGTATAATTATTACAGTTCTAGCGATAATAACTGCATTATATGGGTAATAATGGATGTTATATTGACAATATCGTTAGTAATAAGTATAATTATTACAGTTCTAGCGATAATAACTGCATTATATAGGTAATAATGCATGTTATATTGATAATATTGGGAGTAATAAGTATAATCATTTTAGTTCTAGCGATAATAATAGTAAAATATGGCAAACAGTGCATGTTATATTGATAATAATAAAAGTAATAAGTATATTTATTATACTTCTGTCGATAATAACTGCATTATATGGCTAATAGTACATGTTATACTGATAATAATAAAAGTAATAAGTATATTTATTATACTTCTGTCGATAATAACTGCATTATATGGGTAATAATGCATGTTATATTGATAATATCGGGAGTAATAAGTATATTTATTACAGTTCTATCGATAATAACTGCATTATATGGGTAATAATGCACGTTATATTGCTAATAATATAAGTAATAAGTATAATTATTACAGTTCTAGCGATAATAACTGCATTATATCGGTAATAATGCATGTTATATTGATAATATTGGGAGTAATAAGTATATTTATTATAGTTCTAGCGATAATAACTGCATAATATGGGTAATAATGCATGTTATATTGATAATAATATAAGTAATAAGTATAACTATTACAGTTCTAGCGGTGATAACTGCAATTTATGGGTAATAATGCACGTTATATTGCTAATAATATAAGTAGTAAGTATAATTATTACAGTTCTAGCGATAATAACTGCATAATATGGGCAATAATGCATGTTATATTGATGATAATGAAAGTAGTAAGTATATTTATTACAGTTCTAGCGATAATAACTGCATTACATGGGTAATAATGCATGTTATATTGATAATATCTGGAGTAATAAGTATAATTATTATAGTTCTAGCGATAATAATAGTAAAATATGGCAAACAGTGCATGTTATATTGATAATAATAAAAGTAATAAGTATATTTATTACAGTTCTATCGATAATAACTGCATAATATGGGTAGTAATGCATGTTATATTGATGATAATAAAAGTAATACGTATATTTATTATAGTTCTAGCGATAATAACTGCATTATATGCGTAATAATGCATGTTATATTGATAATAATATAACTAATAAGTATAATTATTACAGTTCTAGCGATAATAACTGCATTATATGGGTAATAACGCACGTTATATTGCTAACAATATAAGTAATAAGTATAATTATTACAGTTCTAGCGATAATAACTGCATTATATGGGTAATAATGCATTTTATATTGATAATATCGGGAGTAATAAGTATTACTATTATAGTTCTAGCGATAATAATAGTATAATATGGCTAATAGTACATGTTATACTGATAATAATAAAAGTAATAAGTACATTTATTATACTTCTGTCGATAATAACTGCATTATATGGGTAATAATGCATGTTATATTGATAATATCGGGAGTAATAAGTATAATTATTACAGTTCTAGCGATAATAACTGCATTATATGGGTAATAATGGATGTTATATTGACAATATCGTTAGTAATAAGTATAATTATTACAGTTCTAGCGATAATAACTGCATTATATAGGTAATAATGCATGTTATATTGATAATATTGGGAGTAATAAGTATAATCATTTTAGTTCTAGCGATAATAATAGTAAAATATGGCAAACAGTGCATGTTATATTGATAATAATAAAAGTAATAAGTATATTTATTATACTTCTGTCGATAATAACTGCATTATATGGCTAATAGTACATGTTATACTGATAATAATAAAAGTAATAAGTATATTTATTATACTTCTGTCGATAATAACTGCATTATATGGGTAATAATGCATGTTATATTGATAATATCGGGAGTAATAAGTATATTTATTACAGTTCTATCGATAATAACTGCATTATATGGGTAATAATGCACGTTATATTGCTAATAATATAAGTAATAAGTATAATTATTACAGTTCTAGCGATAATAACTGCATTATATCGGTAATAATGCATGTTATATTGATAATATTGGGAGTAATAAGTATATTTATTATAGTTCTAGCGATAATAACTGCATAATATGGGTAATAATGCATGTTATATTGATAATAATATAAGTAATAAGTATAACTATTACAGTTCTAGCGGTGATAACTGCAATTTATGGGTAATAATGCACGTTATATTGCTAATAATATAAGTAGTAAGTATAATTATTACAGTTCTAGCGATAATAACTGCATAATATGGGCAATAATGCATGTTATATTGATGATAATGAAAGTAGTAAGTATATTTATTACAGTTCTAGCGATAATAACTGCATTATATGGGTAATAATGCATGTTATATTGATAATATCTGGAGTAATAAGTATAATTATTATAGTTCTAGCGATAATAATAGTAAAATATGGCAAACAGTGCATGTTATATTGATAATAATAAAAGTAATAAGTATATTTATTACAGTTCTATCGATAATAACTGCATAATATGGGTAGTAATGCATGTTATATTGATGATAATAAAAGTAATACGTATATTTATTATAGTTCTAGCGATAATAACTGCATTATATGCGTAATAATGCATGTTATATTGATAATAATATAACTAATAAGTATAATTATTACAGTTCTAGCGATAATAACTGCATTATATGGGTAATAACGCACGTTATATTGCTAACAATATAAGTAATAAGTATAATTATTACAGTTCTAGCGATAATAACTGCATTATACGGGTAATAATGCATGTTATATTGATAATAATAAAAGTAATAAGTATATTTATTATAGTTCTATCGATAATAACTGCATTATATGGGTAATAATGCATGTTATATTGATAATATCGGGAGTAATAAGTATAATTATTATAGTTCTAGCGATAATAATAGTAAAATATGGCTAATAGTACATGTTATACTGATAATAATAAAAGTAATAAGTATATTTATTATACTTCTGTCGATAATAACTGCATTATATGGGTAATAACGCATGTTATATTGATAATATCGGGAGTAATAAGTATAATTATTACAGTTCTAGCGATAATAACTGCATTATATGGGTAATAATGCATGTTATATTGATAATATCGGGAGTAATAAGTATAATTATTATAGTTCTAGCGATAATAATAGTAAAATATGGCTAATAGTACATGTTATACTGATAATAATAAAAGCAATAAGTATATTTATTATACTTCTGTCGATAATAACTGCATTATATGGGTAATAATGCATGTTATATTGATAATATTGGGAGTAATAAGTATATTTATTATAGTTCTAGCGATAATAACTGCATAATATGGGTAATAATGCATGTTATATTGATAATAATATAAGTAATAAGTATAATTATTACAGTTCTAGCGATAATAACTGCATTATATGGGTAATAATGCACGTTATATTGCTAATAATATAAGTAATAAGTATAATTATTACAGTTCTAGCGATAATAACTGCATTATTAGGGTAATGATGGATGTTATATTGATGATAATGAAAGTAGTAAGTATATTTATTACATTTCTAGCGATAATAACTGCATTATATGCGTAATAATGCATGTTATATTGATAATATTGGGAGTAGTAAGTATAATTATTATAGTTCTAGCGATAATAATAGTAAAATATGGCTATTAGTGCCTGCTATATTGATAATAATAAAAGTAATAAGTATATTTATTATTCTTCTGTCGATAATAACTGCATTATATGGGTAATAATGCATGTTATATTGCTAATAATATAAGTAATAAGTTTAATTATTACAGTTCTAGCGATAATAACTGCATTATATGGGTAATAATGCATGTTATATTGATAATATCGGGAGTAATAAGTATAATAATTATAGTTCTAGCGATAATAATAGTAAAATATGGCAAACAGTGCATGTTATATTGATAATAATAAAAGTAATAAGTATATTTATTACAGTTCTATCGATAATAACTGCATAATATGGGTAATAATGCATGTTATATTGATGACAATAAAAGTAATACGTATATTTATTATAGTTCTAGCGATAATAACTGCATTATATGCGTAGTAATGCATGTTATATTGATAATAATATAAGTAATAAGTATAATTATTACAGTTCTAGCGATAATAACTGCATTATATGGGTAATAACGCACGTTATATTGCTAACAATATAAGTAATAAGTATAATTATTACAGTTCTAGCGATAATAACTGCATTATACGGGTAATAATGCATGTTATATTGATAATAATAAAAGTAATAAGTATATTTATTATACTTCTGTCGATAATAACTGCATTATATGGGTAATAATGCATGTTATATTGATAATATCGGGAGTAATAAGTATAATTATTATAGTTCTAGCGATAATAATAGTAAAATATGGCAAACAGTGCATGTTATATTGATAATAATAAAAGTAATAAGTATATTTATTACAGTTCTATCGATAATAACTGTATAATATGGGTAATAATGCATGTTATATTGATGATAATAAAAGTAATACGTATATTTATTATAGTTCTAGCGGTAATAACTGCATTATATGCGGAATAATGCATGTTATATTGATAATAATATAAGTAATAAGTATAATTATTACAGTTCTAGCGATAATAACTGCATTATATGGGTAATAATGCATTTTATATTGATAATATCGGGAGTAATAAGTATAATTATTATAGTTCTAGCGATAATAATAGTATAATATGGCTAATAGTACATGTTATACTGATAATAATGAAAGTAATAAGTATATTTATTATACTTCTGTCGACAATAACTGCATTATATGGGTAATAATGCATGTTATATTGATAATATCGGGAGTAATAAGTATAATTATTACAGTTCTAGCGATAATAACTGCATTATATGGGTAATAATGCATGTTATATTGATAATATCGGGAGTAATAAGTATAATTATTATAGTTCTAGCGATAATAATAGTAAAATATGGCTAATAGTACATGTTATACTGATAATAATAAAAGCAATAAGTATATTTATTATACTTCTGTCGATAATAACTGCATTATATGGGTAATAATGCATGTTATATTGATAATATTGGGAGTAATAAGTATATTTATTATAGTTCTAGCGATAATAACTGCATAATATGGGTAATAATGCATGTTATATTGATAATAATATAAGTAATAAGTATAATTATTACAGTTCTAGCGATAATAACTGCATTATATGTGTAATAATGCACGTTATATTGCTAATAATATAAGTAATAAGTATAATTATTACAGTTCTAGCGATAATAACTGCATTATTAGGGTAATGATGGATGTTATATTGATGATAATGAAAGTAGTAAGTATATTTATTACATTTCTAGCGATAATAACTGCATTATATGCGTAATAATGCATGTTCTATTGATAATATTGGGAGTAGTAAGTATAATTATTATAGTTCTAGCGATAATAATAGTAAAATATGGCTATTAGTGCCTGCTATATTGATAATAATAAAAGTAATAAGTATATTTATTATTCTTCTGTCGATAATAACTGCATTATATGGGTAATAATGCATGTTAAATTGCTAATAATATAAGTAATAAGTATAATTATTACAGTTCTAGCGATAATAACTGCATTATATGGGTAATAATGCATGTTATATTGATAATATCGGGAGTAATAAGTATAATAATTATAGTTCTAGCGATAATAATAGTAAAATATGGCAAACAGTGCATGTTATATTGATAATAATAAAAGTAATAAGTATATTTATTACAGTTCTATCGATAATAACTGCATAATATGGGTAATAATGCATGTTATATTGATGATAATAAAAGTAATACGTATATTTATTATAGTTCTAGCGATAATAACTGCATTATATGCGTAGTAATGCATGTTATATTGATAATAATATAAGTAATAAGTATAATTATTACAGTTCTAGCGATAATAACTGCATAATATGGGTAATAACGCACGTTATATTGCTAACAATATAAGTAATAAGTATAATTATTACAGTTCTAGCGATAATAACTGCATTATACGGGTAATAATGCATGTTATATTGATAATAATAAAAGTAATAAGTATATTTATTATACTTCTGTCGATAATAACTGCATTATATGGGTAATAATGCATGTTATATTGATAATATCGGGAGTAATAAGTATAATTATTATAGTTCTAGCGATAATAATAGTAAAATATGGCAAACAGTGCATGTTATATTGATAATAATAAAAGTAATAAGTATATTTATTACAGTTCTATCGATAATAACTGTATAATATGGGTAATAATGCATGTTATATTGATGATAATAAAAGTAATACGTATATTTATTATAGTTCTAGCGGTAATAACTGCATTATATGCGGAATAATGCATGTTATATTGATAATAATATAAGTAATAAGTATAATTATTACAGTTCTAGCGATAATAACTGCATTATATGGGTAATAATGCATTTTATATTGATAATATCGGGAGTAATAAGTATAATTATTATAGTTCTAGCGATAATAATAGTATAATATGGCTAATAGTACATGTTATACTGATAATAATGAAAGTAATAAGTATATTTATTATACTTCTGTCGACAATAACTGCATTATATGGGTAATAATGCATGTTATATTGATAATATCGGGAGTAATAAGTATAATTATTACAGTTCTAGCGATAATAACTGCATAATATGGGTAGTAATGCATGTTATATTGATGATAATAAAAGTAATACGTATATTTATTATAGTTCTAGCGATAATAACTGCATTATATGCGTAATAATGCATGTTATATTGATAATAATATAAGTAATAAGTATAATTATTACAGTTCTAGCGATAATAACTGCATTATATGGGTAATAACGCACGTTATATTGCTAACAATATAAGTAATAAGTATAATTATTACAGTTCTAGCGATAATAACTGCATTATACGGGTAATAATGCATGTTATATTGATAATAATAAAAGTAATAAGTATATTTATTATAGTTCTATCGATAATAACTGCATAATATGGGTAATAATGCATGTTATATTGATAATATCGGGAGTAATAAGTATAATTATTACAGTTCTAGCGATAATACTAGTAAAATATATCTAACAGTGCCTGTTATATTGATAATAATAATAGTAATAAGTATATTTATTATACTTCTGTCGATAATAACTGCATTATATGGGTAATAACGCATGTTATATTGATAATATCGGGAGTAATAAGTATAATTATTACAGTTCTAGCGATAATAACTGCATTATATGGGTAATAATGCATGTTATATTGATAATATCGGGAGTAATAAGTATAATTATTATAGTTCTAGCGATAATAATAGTAAAATATGGCTAATAGTGCATGTTATATTGATAATAATAAAAGTAATAAGCATATTTATTATAGTTCTATCGATAATAACTGCATAATATGGGTAATAATGCATGTTATATTGATAATATCGGGAGTAATAAGTATAATTATTACAGTTCTAGCGATAATACTAGTAAAATATATCTAACAGTGCCTGTTATATTGATAATAATAATAGTAATAAGTATATTTATTATACTTCTGTCGATAATACCTGCATTATATGGGTAATAATGCATGTTATATTGATAATATCGGGAGTAATAAGTATAATTATTATAGTTCTAGCGATAATAATAGTAAAATATGGCTAATAGTACATGTTATACTGATAATAATAAAAGTAATAAGTATATTTATTATACTTCTGTCGATAATAACTGCATTATATGGGTAATAACGCATGTTATATTGATAATATCGGGAGTAATAAGTATAATTACTATAGTTCTAGCGATAAAAATAGTAAAATATGGCTATTAGTGCCTGCTATATTGATAATAATAAAAGTAATAAGTATATTTATTATTCTTCTGTCGATAATAACTGCATTATATGGGTAATAATGCATGTTATATTGCTAATAATATAAGTAATAAGTATAATTATTACAGTTCTAGCGATAATAACTGCATTATATGGGTAATAATGCATGTTATATTGATAATATCGGGAGTAATAAGTATAATAATTATAGTTCTAGCGATAATAATAGTAAAATATGGCAAACAGTGCATGTTATATTGATAATAATAAAAGTAATAAGTATATTTATTACAGTTCTATCGATAATAACTGCATAATATGGGTAATAATGCATGTTATATTGATGACAATAAAAGTAATACGTATATTTATTATAGTTCTAGCGATAATAACTGCATTATATGCGTAGTAATGCATGTTATATTGATAATAATATAAGTAATAAGTATAATTATTACAGTTCTAGCGATAATAACTGCATTATATGGGTAATAACGCACGTTATATTGCTAACAATATAAGTAATAAGTATAATTATTACAGTTCTAGCGATAATAACTGCATTATACGGGTAATAATGCATGTTATATTGATAATAATAAAAGTAATAAGTATATTTATTATACTTCTGTCGATAATAACTGCATTATATGGGTAATAATGCATGTTATATTGATAATATCGGGAGTAATAAGTATAATTATTATAGTTCTAGCGATAATAATAGTAAAATATGGCAAACAGTGCATGTTATATTGATAATAATAAAAGTAATAAGTATATTTATTACAGTTCTATCGATAATAACTGTATAATATGGGTAATAATGCATGTTATATTGATGATAATAAAAGTAATACGTATATTTATTATAGTTCTAGCGGTAATAACTGCATTATATGCGGAATAATGCATGTTATATTGATAATAATATAAGTAATAAGTATAATTATTACAGTTCTAGCGATAATAACTGCATTATATGGGTAATAATGCATTTTATATTGATAATATCGGGAGTAATAAGTATAATTATTATAGTTCTAGCGATAATAATAGTATAATATGGCTAATAGTACATGTTATACTGATAATAATGAAAGTAATAAGTATATTTATTATACTTCTGTCGACAATAACTGCATTATATGGGTAATAATGCATGTTATATTGATAATATCGGGAGTAATAAGTATAATTATTACAGTTCTAGCGATAATAACTGCATTATATGGGTAATAATGGATGTTATATTGACAATATCGTTAGTAATAAGTATAATTATTACAGTTCTAGCGATAATAACTGCATTATATAGGTAATAATGCATGTTATATTGATAATATTGGGAGTAATAAGTATAATTATTATAGTTCTAGCGATAATAATAGTAAAATATGGCTAATAGTACATGTTATACTGATAATAATAAAAGTAATAAGTATATTTATTATACTTCTGTCGATAATAACTGCATTATATGGGTAATAACGCATGTTATATTGATAATATCGGGAGTAATAAGTATAATTATTACAGTTCTAGCGATAATAACTGCATTATATGGGTAATAATGCATGTTATATTGATAATATCGGGAGTAATAAGTATAATTATTATAGTTCTAGCGATAATAATAGTAAAATATGGCTAATAGTACATGTTATACTGATAATAATAAAAGCAATAAGTATATTTATTATACTTCTGTCGATAATAGCTGCATTATATGGGTAATAATGCATGTTATATTGATAATATTGGGAGTAATAAGTATATTTATTATAGTTCTAGCGATAATAACTGCATAATATGGGTAATAATGCATGTTATATTGATAATAATATAAGTAATAAGTATAATTATTACAGTTCTAGCCATAATAACTGCATTATATGTGTAATAATGCACGTTATATTGCTAATAATATAAGTAATAAGTATAATTATTACAGTTCTAGCGATAATAACTGCATTATTAGGGTAATGATGGATGTTATATTGATGATAATGAAAGTAGTAAGTATATTTATTACATTTCTAGCGATAATAACTGCATTATATGCGTAATAATGCATGTTATATTGATAATATTGGGAGTAGTAAGTATAATTATTATAGTTCTAGCGATAATAATAGTAAAATATGGCTATTAGTGCCTGCTATATTGATAATAATAAAAGTAATAAGTATATTTATTATTCTTCTGTCGATAATAACTGCATTATATGGGTAATAATGCATGTTAAATTGCTAATAATATAAGTAATAAGTATAATTATTACAGTTCTAGCGATAATAACTGCATTATATGCGTAATAATGCATGTTATATTGATAATATCGGGAGTAATAAGTATAATAATTATAGTTCTAGCGATAATAATAGTAAAATATGGCAAACAGTGCATGTTATATTGATAATAATAAAAGTAATAAGTATATTTATTACAGTTCTATCGATAATAACTGCATAATATGGGTAATAATGCATGTTATATTGATGATAATAAAAGTAATACGTATATTTATTATAGTTCTAGCGATAATAACTGCATTATATGCGTAGTAATGCATGTTATATTGATAATAATATAAGTAATAAGTATAATTATTACAGTTCTAGCGATAATAACTGCATAATATGGGTAATAACGCACGTTATATTGCTAACAATATAAGTAATAAGTATAATTATTACAGTTCTAGCGATAATAACTGCATTATACGGGTAATAATGCATGTTATATTGATAATAATAAAAGTAATAAGTATATTTATTATACTTCTGTCGATAATAACTGCATTATATGGGTAATAATGCATGTTATATTGATAATATCGGGAGTAATAAGTATAATTATTATAGTTCTAGCGATAATAATAGTAAAATATGGCAAACAGTGCATGTTATATTGATAATAATAAAAGTAATAAGTATATTTATTACAGTTCTATCGATAATAACTGTATAATATGGGTAATAATGCATGTTATATTGATGATAATAAAAGTAATACGTATATTTATTCTAGTTCTAGCGGTAATAACTGCATTATATGCGGAATAATGCATGTTATATTGATAATAATATAAGTAATAAGTATAATTATTACAGTTCTAGCGATAATAACTGCATTATATGGGTAATAATGCATTTTATATTGATAATATCGGGAGTAATAAGTATAATTATTATAGTTCTAGCGATAATAATAGTATAATATGGCTAATAGTACATGTTATACTGATAATAATGAAAGTAATAAGTATATTTATTATACTTCTGTCGACAATAACTGCATTATATGGGTAATAATGCATGTTATATTGATAATATCGGGAGTAATAAGTATAATTATTACAGTTCTAGCGATAATAACTGCATAATATGGGTAGTAATGCATGTTATATTGATGATAATAAAAGTAATACGTATATTTATTATAGTTCTAGCGATAATAACTGCATTATATGCGTAATAATGCATGTTATATTGATAATAATATAAGTAATAAGTATAATTATTACAGTTCTAGCGATAATAACTGCATTATATGGGTAATAATGCATGTTATATTGATAATATCGGGAGTAATAAGTATAATTATTATAGTTCTAGCGATAATAATAGTAAAATATGGCTAATAGTGCATGTTATATTGATAATAATAAAAGTATTAAGTATATTTATTATAGTTCTATCGATAATAACTGCATTATATGGGTAATAATGCATGTTATATTGATAATATCGGGAGTAATAAGTATAATTATTACAGTTCTAGCGATAATAACTGCATTATATGGGTAATGATGGATGTTATATTGATAATATCGGGAGTAATAAGTATAATTATTACAGTTCTAGCGATAATACTAGTAAAATATGTGTAAGAGTGCCTGTTATATTGATAATAATGAAAGTAATAAGTATATTTATTATACTTCTGTCGATAATAACTGCATTATATGGGTAATAATGCATGTTATATTGATAATAATATGAGTAATAAGTATAATTATTACAGTTCTAGCTATAATAACTCCATTATATGGGTAATAAAGCATGTTATATTGATAATAATAAAAGTAATAAGTATATTTATTACAGTTCTATCCAAAATAACTGCATAATATGGGTAATAATGCATGTTATATTGATAATAATATAAGTAATAAGTATAATTATTACAGTTCTAGCGATAATAACTGCATTATATGGGTAATAATGCATGTTATATTGATAATATTGGGAGTAATAAGTATATTTATTATAGTTCTAGCGATAATAACTGCAAAATATGGGTAATAATGCATGTTATATTGATAATAATATGAGTAATAAGTATAATTATTACAGTTCTAGCGATAATAACTGCATTATATGGGTAATAATGCACGTTATATTGCTAATAATATAAGTAATAAGTATAATTATTACAGTTCTAGCGATAATAACTGCATTATATGGGTAATAATGCATGTTATATTGATAATATTGGGAGTAATAAGTATAATTATTATAGTTCTAGCGATAATAATAGTAAAATATGGCTATTAGTGCCTGCTATATTGATAATAATAAAAGTAATAAGTATATTTATTATACTTCTGTCGATAATAACTGCATTATATGGGTAATAATGCATGTTATATTGATAATAATATAAGTAATAAGTATAATTATTACAGTTCTAGCGGTAATAACTGCATTATATGCGTAATAATGCATGTTATATTGATAATATCGGGAGTAATAAGTATAATTATTATAGTTCTATCGATAATAATAGTAAAATATGGCTATTAGTGCCTGCTATATTGATAATAATAAAAGTAATAAGTATATTTATTATACTTCTGTCGATAATAACTGCATTATATGGGTAATAATGCATGTTATATTGCTAATAATATAAGTAATGAGTATAATTATTACAGTTCTAGCGATAATAACTGCATTATATGGGTAATAATGCATGTTATATTGATGATAATGAAAGTAATAAGTATAATTATTACAGTTCTAGCGGTGATAACTGCAATTTATGGGTAATAATGCACATTATATTGCTAATAATATAAGTAATAAGTATAATTATTACAGTTCTAGCGATAACAACTGCATTATATGGGTAATAATGCACGTTATATTGCTAATAATATAAGTAATAAGTATAATTATTACAGTTCTAGCGATAATAACAGCATTATATGGGTAATAATGCATGTTATATTGATAATAATATAAGTAATAAGTATAATTATTACAGTTCTAGCGATAATAACTGCATAATATGGATAGTAATGCATGTTATATTGATGATAATAAAAGTAATACGTATATTTATTATAGTTCTAGCGATAATAACTGCATTATATGCGTAATAATGCATGTTATATTGATAATATCGGGAGTAATAAGTATAATTATTACAGTTCTAGCGATAATAACTGCATTATATGGGTAATGATGGATGTTATATTGATAATATCGGGAGTAATAAGTATAATTATTACAGTTCTAGCGATAATACTAGTAAAATATGTGTAAGAGTGCGTGTTATATTGATAATAATGAAAGTAATAAGTATATTTATTATACTTCTGTCGATAATAACTGCATTATATGGGTAATAATGCATGTTATATTGATAATAATATAAGTAATAAGTATAATTATTACAGTTCTAGCTATAATAACTCCATTATATGGGTAATAAAGCATGTTATATTGATAATAATAAAAGTAATAAGTATATTTATTACAGTTCTATCCAAAATAACTGCATAACATGGGTAATAATGCATGTTATATTGATAATAATATAAGTAATAAGTATAATTATTACAGTTCTAGCGATAATAACTCCATTATATGGGTAATAATGCATGTTATATTGATAATAATATAAGTAATAAGTATAATTATTACAGTTCTAGCGATAATAACTGCATTATATGGGTAATAATGCACGTTATATTGCTAATAATATAAGTAATAAGTATAATTATTACAGTTCTAGCGATAATAACTGCATTATATGGGTAATAATGCATGTTATATTGATAATATTGGGAGTAATAAGTATAATTATTATAGTTCTAGCGATAATAATAGTAAAATATGGCTATTAGTGCCTGCTATATTGATAATAATAAAAGTAATAAGTATATTTATTATACTTCTGTCGATAATAACTGCATTATATGGGTAATAATGCATGTGATATTGATAATAATATAAGTAATCAGTATAGTTATTACATATCTAGCGGTAATAACTGCATTATATGCGTAATAATGCATGTTATATTGATAATATCGGGAGTAATAAGTACAATTATTATAGTTCTATCGATAATAATAGTAAAATATGGCAAACAGTGCATGTTATATTGATAATAATAAAAGTAATAAGTATATTTATTACAGTTCTATCGATAATAACTGCATAATATGGGTAATAATGCATGTTATATTGATGATAATAAAAGTAATACGTATAATTATTACAGTTCTAGCGATAATAACTGCATTATATGGGTAATAACGCACGTTATATTGCTAACAATATAAGTAATAAGTATAATTATTACAGTTCTAGCGATAATAACTGCATTATACGGGTAATAATGCATGTTATATTGATAATAATAAAAGTAATAAGTATATTTATTATACTTCTGTCGATAATAACTGCATTATATGGGTAATAATGCATGTTATATTGATAATATCGGGAGTAATAAGTACAATTATTATAGTTCTAGCGATAATAATAGCAAAATATGGCAAACAGTGCATGTTATATTGATAATAATAGAAGTAATAAGTATATTTATTACAGTTCTATCGATAATAACTGTATAATATGGGTAATAATGCATGTTATATTGATGATAATAAAAGTAATACGTATATTTATTATAGTTCTAGCGGTAATAACTGCATTATATGCGGAATAATGCATGTTATATTGATAATAATATAAGTAATAAGTATAATTATTACAGTTCTAGCGATAATAACTGCATTATATGGGTAATAATGCATTTTATATTGATAATATCGGGAGTAATAAGTATAATTATTATAGTTCTAGCGATAATAATAGTATAATATGGCTAATAGTACATGTTATACTGATAATAATAAAAGTAATAAGTATATTTATTATACTTCTGTCGACAATAACTGCATTATATGGGTAATAATGCATGTTATATTGATAATATCGGGAGTAATAAGTATAATTATTACAGTTCTAGCGATAATAACTGCATTATATGGGTAATAATGGATGTTATATTGACAATATCGTTAGTAATAAGTATAATTATTACAGTTCTAGCGATAATAACTGCATTATATAGGTAATAATGCATGTTATATTGATAATATTGGGAGTAATAAGTATAATTATTATAGTTCTAGCGATAATG
Organism: Megachile leachella; assembly: GCA_963576845.1. Classification (NCBI taxonomy): domain Eukaryota; kingdom Metazoa; phylum Arthropoda; class Insecta; order Hymenoptera; family Megachilidae; genus Megachile; species Megachile leachella. Next base: position 199,613 of record CAUYWW010000002.1, read on the forward strand.
ATTGTAAAATATTTCTAATAGTGCATGTTATATTGATAATAATAAAAGTTATAAGTATATTTATTACAGTTCTATCGATAATAACTGCATAATATGGGTAATAATGCATGTTATATTGATGATAATAAAAGTAATAAGTATAATTATTACAGTTCTAGCGGTGATAACTGCAATTTATGGGTAATAATGCACGTTATATTGCTAATAATATAAGTAATAAGTATAATTATTACAGTTCTAGCGATAATAACTGCATAATATGGGCAATAATGCATGTTATATTGATGATAATGAAAGTAGTAAGTATATTTATTACAGTTCTAGCGATAATAACTGCATTATATGCGTATCAATGCATGTTATATTGATAATATCGGGAGTAATGAGTATAATTATTATAGTTCTAGCGATAATAATAGTAAAATATGGCTATTAGTGCCTGTTATATTGATAATAATAAAAGTAATAAGTATATTTATTATACTTCTGTCGATAATAACTGCATTATATGGGTAATAATGCATGTTATATTGATAATAATATAAGTAATAAGTATAATTATTACAGTTCTAGCGATAATAACTGCATTATATGGGTAATAATGCACGTTATATTGCTAATAATATAAGTAATAAGTATAATTATTACAGTTCTAGCGATAATAACTGCATTATATGGGTAATAATGCATGTTATATTGATAATATTGGGAGTAATAAGTATATTTATTACAGTTCTATCGATAATAACTGCATAATATGGGTAATAATGCATGTTATATTGATGATAATAAAAGTAATAAGTATAATTATTACAGTTCTAGCGGTGATAACTGCAATTTATGGGTAATAATGCACGTTATATTGCTAATAATATAAGTAATAAGTATAATTATTACAGTTCTAGCGATAATAACTGCATAATATGGGCAATAATGCATGTTATATTGATGATAATGAAAGTAGTAAGTATATTTATTGCAGTTCTAGCGATAATAACTGCATTATATGCGTATCAATGCATGTTATATTGATAATATCGGGAGTAATGAGTATAATTATTATAGTTCTAGCGATAATAATAGTAAAATATGGCTATTAGTGCCTGTTATATTGATAATAATAAAAGTAATAAGTATATTTATTATACTTCTGTCGATAATAACTGCATTATATGGGTAATAATGCATGTTATATTGATAATAATATAAGTAATAAGTATAATTATTACAGTTCTAGCGATAATAACTGCATTATATGGGTAATAATGCACGTTATATTGCTAATAATATAAGTAATAAGTATAATTATTACAGTTCTAGCGATAATAACTGCATTATATGGGTAATAATGCATGTTATATTGATAAAATTGGGAGTAATAAGTATATTTATTATAGTTCTAGCGATAATAACTGCAAAATATGGGTAATAATGCATGTTATATTGATAATAATATGAGTAATAAGTATAATTATTACAGTTCTAGCGATAATAACTGCATTATATGGGTAATAATGCACGTTATATTGCTAATAATATAAGTAATAAGTACAATTATTACAGTTCTAGCGACAATAACTGCATTATATGGGTAATAATGCATGTTATATTGATAATCATATAAGTAATAAGTATAATTATTACAGTTCTAGCGATAATAACTGCATAATATGGGTAGTAATGCATGTTATATTGATGATAATAAAAGTAATACGTATATTTATTATAGTTCCAGCGATAATAACTGCATTATATGCGTAATAATGCATGTTATATTGATAATAATATAAGTAATAAGTATAATTATTACAGTTCTAGCGATAATAACTGCATTATATGGGTAATAACGCACGTTATATTGCTAACAATATAAGTAATAAGTATAATTATTACAGTTCTAGCGATAATAACTGCATTATACGGGTAATAATGCATGTTATATTGATAATAATAAAAGTAATAAGTATATTTATTATACTTCTGTCGATAATAACTGCATTATATGGGTAATAATGCATGTTATATTGATAATATCGGGAGTAATAAGTATAATTATTATAGTTCTAGCGATAATAATAGTAAAATATGGCAAACAGTGCATGTTATATTGATAATAATAAAAGTAATAAGTATATTTATTACAGTTCTATCGATAATAACTGTATAATATGGGTAATAATGCATGTTATATTGATGATAATAAAAGTAATACGTATATTTATTATAGTTCTAGCGGTAATAACTGCATTATATGCGGAATAATGCATGTTATATTGATAATAATATAAGTAATAAGTATAATTATTACAGTTCTAGCGATAATAACTGCATTATATGGGTAATAATGCATTTTATATTGATAATATCGGGAGTAATAAGTATAATTATTATAGTTCTAGCGATAATAATAGTATAATATGGCTAATAGTACATGTTATACTGATAATAATGAAAGTAATAAGTATATTTATTATACTTCTGTCGACAATAACTGCATTATATGGGTAATAATGCATGTTATATTGATAATATCGGGAGTAATAAGTATAATTATTACAGTTCTAGCGATAATAACTGCATTATATGGGTAATAATGGATGTTATATTGACAATATCGTTAGTAATAAGTATAATTATTACAGTTCTAGCGATAATAACTGCATTATATAGGTAATAATGCATGTTATATTGATAATATTGGGAGTAATAAGTATAATTATTATAGTTCTAGCGATAATAATAGTAAAATATGGCTAATAGTACATGTTATACTGATAATAATAAAAGTAATAAGTATATTTATTATACTTCTGTCGATAATAACTGCATTATATGGGTAATAACGCATGTTATATTGATAATATCGGGAGTAATAAGTATAATTATTACAGTTCTAGCGATAATAACTGCATTATATGGGTAATAATGCATGTTATATTGATAATATCGGGAGTAATAAGTATAATTATTATAGTTCTAGCGATAATAATAGTAAAATATGGCTAATAGTACATGTTATACTGATAATAATAAAAGCAATAAGTATATTTATTATACTTCTGTCGATAATAGCTGCATTATATGGGTAATAATGCATGTTATATTGATAATATTGGGAGTAATAAGTATATTTATTATAGTTCTAGCGATAATAACTGCATAATATGGGTAATAATGCATGTTATATTGATAATAATATAAGTAATAAGTATAATTATTACAGTTCTAGCCATAATAACTGCATTATATGTGTAATAATGCACGTTATATTGCTAATAATATAAGTAATAAGTATAATTATTACAGTTCTAGCGATAATAACTGCATTATTAGGGTAATGATGGATGTTATATTGATGATAATGAAAGTAGTAAGTATATTTATTACATTTCTAGGGATAATAACTGCATTATATGCGTAATAATGCATGTTATATTGATAATATTGGGAGTAGTAAGTATAATTATTATAGTTCTAGCGATAATAATAGTAAAATATGGCTATTAGTGCCTGCTATATTGATAATAATAAAAGTAATAAGTATATTTATTATTCTTCTGTCGATAATAACTGCATTATATGGGTAATAATGCATGTTAAATTGCTAATAATATAAGTAATAAGTATAATTATTACAGTTCTAGCGATAATAACTGCATTATATGGGTAATAATGCATGTTATATTGATAATATCGGGAGTAATAAGTATAATAATTATAGTTCTAGCGATAATAATAGTAAAATATGGCAAACAGTGCATGTTATATTGATAATAATAAAAGTAATAAGTATATTTATTACAGTTCTATCGATAATAACTGCATAATATGGGTAATAATGCATGTTATATTGATGATAATAAAAGTAATACGTATATTTATTATAGTTCTAGCGATAATAACTGCATTATATGCGTAGTAATGCATGTTATATTGATAATAATATAAGTAATAAGTATAATTATTACAGTTCTAGCGATAATAACTGCATAATATGGGTAATAACGCACGTTATATTGCTAACAATATAAGTAATAAGTATAATTATTACAGTTCTAGCGATAATAACTGCATTATACGGGTAATAATGCATGTTATATTGATAATAATAAAAGTAATAAGTATATTTATTATACTTCTGTCGATAATAACTGCATTATATGGGTAATAATGCATGTTATATTGATAATATCGGGAGTAATAAGTATAATTATTATAGTTCTAGCGATAATAATAGTAAAATATGGCAAACAGTGCATGTTATATTGATAATAATAAAAGTAATAAGTATATTTATTACAGTTCTATCGATAATAACTGTATAATATGGGTAATAATGCATGTTATATTGATGATAATAAAAGTAATACGTATATTTATTATAGTTCTAGCGGTAATAACTGCATTATATGCGGAATAATGCATGTTATATTGATAATAATATAAGTAATAAGTATAATTATTACAGTTCTAGCGATAATAACTGCATTATATGGGTAATAATGCATTTTATATTGATAATATCGGGAGTAATAAGTATAATTATTATAGTTCTAGCGATAATAATAGTATAATATGGCTAATAGTACATGTTATACTGATAATAATGAAAGTAATAAGTATATTTATTATACTTCTGTCGACAATAACTGCATTATATGGGTAATAATGCATGTTATATTGATAATATCGGGAGTAATAAGTATAATTATTACAGTTCTAGCGATAATAACTGCATAATATGGGTAGTAATGCATGTTATATTGATGATAATAAAAGTAATACGTATATTTATTATAGTTCTAGCGATAATAACTGCATTATATGCGTAATAATGCATGTTATATTGATAATAATATAAGTAATAAGTATAATTATTACAGTTCTAGCGATAATAACTGCATTATATGGGTAATAATGCATGTTATATTGATAATATCGGGAGTAATAAGTATAATTATTATAGTTCTAGCGATAATAATAGTAAAATATGGCTAATAGTGCATGTTATATTGATAATAATAAAAGTATTAAGTATATTTATTATAGTTCTATCGATAATAACTGCATTATATGGGTAATAATGCATGTTATATTGATAATATCGGGAGTAATAAGTATAATTATTACAGTTCTAGCGATAATAACTGCATTATATGGGTAATGATGGATGTTATATTGATAATATCGGGAGTAATAAGTATAATTATTACAGTTCTAGCGATAATACTAGTAAAATATGTGTAAGAGTGCCTGTTATATTGATAATAATGAAAGTAATAAGTATATTTATTATACTTCTGTCGATAATAACTGCATTATATGGGTAATAATGCATGTTATATTGATAATAATATAAGTAATAAGTATAATTATTACAGTTCTAGCGGTAATAACTGCATTATATGCGTAATAATGCATGTTATATTGATAATATCGGGAGTAATAAGTATAATTATTATAGTTCTATCGATAATAATAGTAAAATATGGCTATTAGTGCCTGTTATATTGATAATAATAAAAGTAATAAGTATATTTATTATACTTCTGTCGATAATCACTGCATAATATGGGTAATAATGCATGTTATATTGATAATAATAAAAGTATTAAGTATATTTATTATAGTTCTATCGATAATAACTGCATTATATGGGTAATAATGCATGTTATATTGATAATATCGGGAGTAATAAGTATAATTATTACAGTTCTAGCGATAATAACTGCATTATATGGGTAATGATGGATGTTATATTGATAATATCGGGAGTAATAAGTATAATTATTACAGTTCTAGCGATAATACTAGTAAAATATGTGTAAGAGTGCGTGTTATATTGATAATAATGAAAGTAATAAGTATATTTATTATACTTCTGTCGATAATAACTGCATTATATGGGTAATAATGCATGTTATATTGATAATAATATAAGTAATAAGTATAATTATTACAGTTCTAGCTATAATAACTCCATTATATGGGTAATAAAGCATGTTATATTGATAATAATAAAAGTAATAAGTATATTTATTACAGTTCTATCCAAAATAACTGCATAACATGGGTAATAATGCATGTTATATTGATAATAATATAAGTAATAAGTATAATTATTACAGTTCTAGCGATAATAACTCCATTATATGGGTAATAATGCATGTTATATTGATAATAATATAAGTAATAAGTATAATTATTACAGTTCTAGCGATAATAACTGCATTATATGGGTAATAATGCACGTTATATTGCTAATAATATAAGTAATAAGTATAATTATTACAGTTCTAGCGATAATAACTGCATTATATGGGTAATAATGCATGTTATATTGATAATATTGGGAGTAATAAGTATAATTATTATAGTTCTAGCGATAATAATAGTAAAATATGGCTATTAGTGCCTGCTATATTGATAATAATAAAAGTAATAAGTATATTTATTATACTTCTGTCGATAATAACTGCATTATATGGGTAATAATGCATGTGATATTGATAATAATATAAGTAATCAGTATAGTTATTACATATCTAGCGGTAATAACTGCATTATATGCGTAATAATGCATGTTATATTGATAATATCGGGAGTAATAAGTATAATTATTATAGTTCTATCGATAATAATAGTAAAATATGGCAAACAGTGCATGTTATATTGATAATAATAAAAGTAATAAGTATATTTATTACAGTTCTATCGATAATAACTGCATAATATGGGTAATAATGCATGTTATATTGATGATAATAAAAGTAATACGTATATTTATTATAGTTCTAGCGATAATAACTGCATTATATGCGTAGTAATGCATGTTATATTGATAATAATATAAGTAATAAGTATAATTATTACAGTTCTAGCGATAATAACTGCATTATATGGGTAATAACGCACGTTATATTGCTAACAATATAAGTAATAAGTATAATTATTACAGTTCTAGCGATAATAACTGCATTATACGGGTAATAATGCATGTTATATTGATAATAATAAAAGTAATAAGTATATTTATTATACTTCTGTCGATAATAACTGCATTATATGGGTAATAATGCATGTTATATTGATAATATCGGGAGTAATAAGTACAATTATTATAGTTCTAGCGATAATAATAGCAAAATATGGCAAACAGTGCATGTTATATTGATGATAATAAAAGTAATACGTATATTTATTATAGTTCTAGCGGTAATAACTGCATTATATGCGGAATAATGCATGTTATATTGATAATAATATAAGTAATAAGTATAATTATTACAGTTCTAGCGATAATAACTGCATTATATGGGTAATAATGCATTTTATATTGATAATATCGGGAGTAATAAGTATAATTATTATAGTTCTAGCGATAATAATAGTATAATATGGCTAATAGTACATGTTATACTGATAATAATAAAAGTAATAAGTATATTTATTATACTTCTGTCGACAATAACTGCATTATATGGGTAATAATGCATGTTATATTGATAATATCGGGAGTAATAAGTATAATTATTACAGTTCTAGCGATAATAACTGCATTATATGGGTAATAATGGATGTTATATTGACAATATCGTTAGTAATAAGTATAATTATTACAGTTCTAGCGATAATAACTGCATTATATAGGTAATAATGCATGTTATATTGATAATATTGGGAGTAATAAGTATAATTATTATAGTTCTAGCGATAATGATTGTAAAATATTTCTAATAGTGCATGTTATATTGATAATAATAAAAGTTATAAGTATATTTATTACAGTTCTATCGATAATAACTGCATAATATGGGTAATAATGCATGTTATATTGATGATAATAAAAGTAATAAGTATAATTATTACAGTTCTAGCGGTGATAACTGCAATTTAGGGGTAATAATGCACGTTATATTGCTAATAATATAAGTAATAAGTATAATTATTACAGTTCTAGCGATAATAACTGCATAATATGGGCAATAATGCATGTTATATTGATGATAATGAAAGTAGTAAGTATATTTATTACAGTTCTAGCGATAATAACTGCATTATATGCGTATCAATGCATGTTATATTGATAATATCGGGAGTAATGAGTATAATTATTATAGTTCTAGCGATAATAATAGTAAAATATGGCTATTAGTGCCTGTTATATTGATAATAATAAAAGTAATAAGTATATTTATTATACTTCTGTCGATAATAACTGCATTATATGGGTAATAATGCATGTTATATTGATAATAATATAAGTAATAAGTATAATTATTACAGTTCTAGCGATAATAACTGCATTATATGGGTAATAATGCACGTTATATTGCTAATAATATAAGTAATAAGTATAATTATTACAGTTCTAGCGATAATAACTGCATTATATGGGTAATAATGCATGTTATATTGATAATATTGGGAGTAATAAGTATATTTATTACAGTTCTATCGATAATAACTGCATAATATGGGTAATAATGCATGTTATATTGATGATAATAAAAGTAATAAGTATAATTATTACAGTTCTAGCGGTGATAACTGCAATTTATGGGTAATAATGCACGTTATATTGCTAATAATATAAGTAATAAGTATAATTATTACAGTTCTAGCGATAATAACTGCATAATATGGGCAATAATGCATGTTATATTGATGATAATGAAAGTAGTAAGTATATTTATTGCAGTTCTAGCGATAATAACTGCATTATATGCGTATCAATGCATGTTATATTGATAATATCGGGAGTAATGAGTATAATTATTATAGTTCTAGCGATAATAATAGTAAAATATGGCTATTAGTGCCTGTTATATTGATAATAATAAAAGTAATAAGTATATTTATTATACTTCTGTCGATAATAACTGCATTATATGGGTAATAATGCATGTTATATTGATAATAATATAAGTAATAAGTATAATTATTACAGTTCTAGCGATAATAACTGCATTATATGGGTAATAATGCACGTTATATTGCTAATAATATAAGTAATAAGTATAATTATTACAGTTCTAGCGATAATAACTGCATTATATGGGTAATAATGCATGTTATATTGATAAAATTGGGAGTAATAAGTATATTTATTATAGTTCTAGCGATAATAACTGCAAAATATGGGTAATAATGCATGTTATATTGATAATAATATGAGTAATAAGTATAATTATTACAGTTCTAGCGATAATAACTGCATTATATGGGTAATAATGCACGTTATATTGCTAATAATATAAGTAATAAGTATAATTATTACAGTTCTAGCGACAATAACTGCATTATATGGGTAATAATGCATGTTATATTGATAATCATATAAGTAATAAGTATAATTATTACAGTTCTAGCGATAATAACTGCATAATATGGGTAGTAATGCATGTTATATTGATGATAATAAAAGTAATACGTATATTTATTATAGTTCCAGCGATAATAACTGCATTATATGCGTAATAATGCATGTTATATTGATAATAATATAAGTAATAAGTATAATTATTACAGTTCTAGCGATAATAACTGCATTATATGGGTAATAACGCACGTTATATTGCTAACAATATAAGTAATAAGTATAATTATTACAGTTCTAGCGATAATAACTGCATTATACGGGTAATAATGCATGTTATATTGATAATAATAAAAGTAATAAGTATATTTATTATAGTTCTATCGATAATAACTGCATAATATGGGTAATAATGCATGTTATATTGATAATATCGGGAGTAATAAGTATAATTATTACAGTCCTAGCGATAATACTAGTAAAATATATCTAACAGTGCCTGTTATATTGATAATAATAATAGTAATAAGTATATTTATTATACTTCTGTCGATAATAACTGCATTATATGGGTAATAACGCATGTTATATTGATAATATCGGGAGTAATAAGTATAATTATTACAGTTCTAGCGATAATAACTGCATTATATGGGTAATAATGCCTGTTATATTGATAATATCGGGAGTAATAAGTATAATTATTATAGTTCTAGCGATAATAATAGTAAAATATGGCTAATAGTGCATGTTATATTGATAATAATAAAAGTATTAAGTATATTTATTATAGTTCTATCGATAATAACTGCATTATATGGGTAATAATGCATGTTATATTGATGATAATAAAAGTAATAAGTATAATTATTACAGTTCTAGCGGTGATAACTGCAATTTATGGGTAATAATGCACGTTATATTGCTAATAATATAAGTAATAAGTATAATTATTACAGTTCTAGCGATAATAACTGCATAATATGGGCAATAATGCATGTTATATTGATGATAATGAAAGTAGTAAGTATATTTATTACAGTTCTAGCGATAATAACTGCATTATATGCGTAATAATGCATGTTATATTGATAATATCGGGAGTAATGAGTATAATTATTATAGTTCTAGCGATAATAATAGTAAAATATGGCTATTAGTGCCTGTTATATTGATAATAATAAAAGTAATAAGTATATTTATTATACTTCTGTCGATAATCACTGCATAATATGGGTAATAATGCATGTTATATTGATAATAATAAAAGTAATAAGTATAATTATTATAGTTCTAGCAACAATCACTGCATGATATGGGTAATAGTGCACGTTATATTGATAATATTAGGAGTAATAAGTATAATTATTGTAGTTTTAGCGATAATAACTGCATAATATGGGTAATAATGCATGTTATATTGATAATATTGGGAGTAATAAGTAGAATTATTGTAGTTCTAGCGATAATAACTGTATAATATGGGTAATAATGCATGACATATTGATAATATTGGGAGTAATAAGTATAATTATTGTTGTTTTAGCGATAATAACTGCATAATATGGGTAATAATGCATGTTATATTGATAACACTGGGAGTAATAAGTATAATTAATGTAGTTCTAGCGATAATAACTGCATAATATGGGTAATAACGCATGACATATTGATAATAGTAGGAGTAATAAGTACAATTATTATAGTTCTAGCAATAATAACTGCATAATGTGGGTAATAATGCATGTTATATTGATAATAATAAAAGTAATAAGTATAATTATTTATAGTTCTAGCAACAATCACTGCATGATATGGGTAATAGTGCACGTTATATTGATAATATTAGGAGTAATAAGTATAATTATTGTAGTTTTAGCGATAATAACTGCATAATATGGGTAATAATGCATGTTATATTGATAATATTGGGAGTAATAAGTATATTTATTATAGTTCTGACGATAATAACAGTAAAATATGGGTAATAATGCATGTTCTATTGATAATATTGGGAGTAATAAGTAGAATTATTGTAGTTCTAGCGATAATAACTGTATAATATGGGTAATAATGCATGACATATTGATAATATTGGGAGTAATAAGTATAATTATTGTAGTTCTAGCGATAATAACTACATAATATGGGTAATAATGCATGTTATATTGATAACAATGGGAGTAATAAGTATAATTATTGTAGTTCTAGCGATAATAACAGCATAATGTTGGTAATAATGCATGTTATATTGATAATATTCGGAGTAATAAGTATACTTATTGTAGTTCTGACGATAATAACAGTATAATGTGGGTAATAGTGCGTGTTATATTGATAATAGTAAAAGTAATAAGTATAATTATTGTAGCTCTAGCGATAATAACTGCATAATGTGGGTAATAGTGCATGTTATATTGATAATAATAAAAGTAATAAGTATAATTATTATAGTTCGAGCGATAATAACTGCATAATATGGGTAATAATGCATGATATATTGATAACATTGGGAGTAATAAGTATAATTATTGTAGTTTTAGTGTCAATAACTGCATAATATGGGTAATATTGCATGTTATATTAATAATAATAAAAGTAATAAGTATAATTATTGTAGTTCTAGAAACAATAACTGCATAATATGGGTAATAATGCATGACGTATTGATAATAGTAGGAGTAATAAGTACAATTATTATAGTTCTAGCGATAATAACTGCATAATATGGGTAATAATGCATGACATATTGCTAATAGTAGGAGTAATAAGTACAATTATTATAGTTCTAGCGATAATAACTGCATAATGTGGGTAATAATGCATGTTATATTGATAATATTAGGAGTAGTAAGTACAATTATTATAGTTCGAGCGATAATCACTGCATAATATGGGTAATAATGCATGTTATATTGATAATAATAAAAGTAATAAGTATAATTATTGTAGTTCTAGCAACAATCACTGCATGATATGGGTAATAGTGCACGTTATATTGATAATATTAGGAGTAATAAGTATAATTATTGTAGTTTTAGCGATAATAACTGCATAATATGGGTAATAATGCATGTTATATTGATAATATTGGGAGTAATAAGTAGAATTATTGTAGTTCTAGCGATAATAACTGTATAATATGGGTAATAATGCATGACATATTGATAATATTGGGAGTAATAAGTATAATTATTGTAGTTCTAGCGATAATAACTACATAATATGGATAATAATGAATGTTATATTGATAACAGTGGGAGTAATAAGTATAATTATTGTAGTTCTAGCGATAATAACAGCATAATATGGGTAATAATGCATGATATATTGATAATATTCGGAGTAATAAGTATACTTATTGTAGTTCTGACGATAATAACAGTATAATGTGGGTAATAGTGCATGTTATATTGATAATAGTAAAAGTAATAAGTATAATTATTGCAGCTCTAGCGATAATAACTGCATAATGTGGGTAATAGTGCATGTTATATTGATAATAATAAAAGTAATAAGTATAATTATTATACTTCTGTCGATAATAACTGCATTATATGGGTAATAATGCATGTTATATTGATAATATCGGGAGTAATAAGTACAATTATTATAGTTCTAGCGATAATAATAGCAAAATATGGCAAACAGTGCATGTTATATTGATGATAATAAAAGTAATACGTATATTTATTATAGTTCTAGCGGTAATAACTGCATTATATGCGGAATAATGCATGTTATATTGATAATAATATAAGTAATAAGTATAATTATTACAGTTCTAGCGATAATAACTGCATTATATGGGTAATAATGCATTTTATATTGATAATATCGGGAGTAATAAGTATAATTATTATAGTTCTAGCGATAATAATAGTATAATATGGCTAATAGTACATGTTATACTGATAATAATAAAAGTAATAAGTATATTTATTATACTTCTGTCGACAATAACTGCATTATATGGGTAATAATGCATGTTATATTGATAATATCGGGAGTAATAAGTATAATTATTACAGTTCTAGCGATAATAACTGCATTATATGGGTAATGATGGATGTTATATTGACAATATCGTTAGTAATAAGTATAATTATTACAGTTCTAGCGATAATAACTGCATTATATAGGTAATAATGCATGTTATATTGATAATATTGGGAGTAATAAGTATAATTATTATAGTTCTAGCGATAATGATTGTAAAATATTTCTAATAGTGCATGTTATATTGATAATAATAAAAGTTATAAGTATATTTATTACAGTTCTATCGATAATAACTGCATAATATGGGTAATAATGCATGTTATATTGATGATAATAAAAGTAATAAGTATAATTATTACAGTTCTAGCGGTGATAACTGCAATTTATGGGTAATAATGCACGTTATATTGCTAATAATATAAGTAATAAGTATAATTATTACAGTTCTAGCGATAATAACTGCATAATATGGGCAATAATGCATGTTATATTGATGATAATGAAAGTAGTAAGTATATTTATTACAGTTCTAGCGATAATAACTGCATTATATGCGTATCAATGCATGTTATATTGATAATATCGGGAGTAATGAGTATAATTATTATAGTTCTAGCGATAATAATAGTAATATATGGCTATTAGTGCCTGTTATATTGATAATAATAAAAGTAATAAGTATATTTATTATACTTCTGTCGATAATAACTGCATTATATGGGTAATAATGCATGTTATATTGATAATAATATAAGTAATAAGTATAATTATTACAGTTCTAGCGATAATAACTGCATTATATGGGTAATAATGCACGTTATATTGCTAATAATATAAGTAATAAGTATAATTATTACAGTTCTAGCGATAATAACTGCATTATATGGGTAATAATGCATGTTATATTGATAATATTGGGAGTAATAAGTATATTTATTACAGTTCTATCGATAATAACTGCATAATATGGGTAATAATGCATGTTATATTGATGATAATAAAAGTAATAAGTATAATTATTACAGTTCTAGCGGTGATAACTGCAATTTATGGGTAATAATGCACGTTATATTGCTAATAATATAAGTAATAAGTATAATTATTACAGTTCTAGCGATAATAACTGCATAATATGGGCAATAATGCATGTTATATTGATGATAATGAAAGTAGTAAGTATATTTATTGCAGTTCTAGCGATAATAACTGCATTATATGCGTATCAATGCATGTTATATTGATAATATCGGGAGTAATGAGTATAATTATTATAGTTCTAGCGATAATAATAGTAAAATATGGCTATTAGTGCCTGTTATATTGATAATAATAAAAGTAATAAGTATATTTATTATACTTCTGTCGATAATAACTGCATTATATGGGTAATAATGCATGTTATATTGATAATAATATAAGTAATAAGTATAATTATTACAGTTCTAGCGATAATAACTGCATTATATGGGTAATAATGCACGTTATATTGCTAATAATATAAGTAATAAGTATAATTATTACAGTTCTAGCGATAATAACTGCATTATATGGGTAATAATGCATGTTATATTGATAAAATTGGGAGTAATAAGTATATTTATTATAGTTCTAGCGATAATAACTGCAAAATATGGGTAATAATGCATGTTATATTGATAATAATATGAGTAATAAGTATAATTATTACAGTTCTAGCGATAATAACTGCATTATATGGGTAATAATGCACGTTATATTGCTAATAATATAAGTAATAAGTATAATTATTACAGTTCTAGCGACAATAACTGCATTATATGGGTAATAATGCATGTTATATTGATAATCATATAAGTAATAAGTATAATTATTACAGTTCTAGCGATAATAACTGCATAATATGGGTAGTAATGCATGTTATATTGATGATAATAAAAGTAATACGTATATTTATTATAGTTCCAGCGATAATAACTGCATTATATGCGTAATAATGCATGTTATATTGATAATAATATAAGTAATAAGTATAATTATTACAGTTCTAGCGATAATAACTGCATTATATGGGTAATAACGCACGTTATATTGCTAACAATATAAGTAATAAGTATAATTATTACAGTTCTAGCGATAATAACTGCATTATACGGGTAATAATGCATGTTATATTGATAATAATAAAAGTAATAAGTATATTTATTATAGTTCTATCGATAATAACTGCATAATATGGGTAATAATGCATGTTATATTGATAATATCGGGAGTAATAAGTATAATTATTACAGTCCTAGCGATAATACTAGTAAAATATATCTAACAGTGCCTGTTATATTGATAATAATAATAGTAATAAGTATATTTATTATACTTCTGTCGATAATAACTGCATTATATGGGTAATAACGCATGTTATATTGATAATATCGGGAGTAATAAGTATAATTATTACAGTTCTAGCGATAATAACTGCATTATATGGGTAATAATGCCTGTTATATTGATAATATCGGGAGTAATAAGTATAATTATTATAGTTCTAGCGATAATAATAGTAAAATATGGCTAATAGTGCATGTTATATTGATAATAATAAAAGTATTAAGTATATTTATTATAGTTCTATCGATAATAACTGCATTATATGGGTAATAATGCATGTTATATTGATGATAATAAAAGTAATAAGTATAATTATTACAGTTCTAGCGGTGATAACTGCAATTTATGGGTAATAATGCACGTTATATTGCTAATAATATAAGTAATAAGTATAATTATTACAGTTCTAGCGATAATAACTGCATAATATGGGCAATAATGCATGTTATATTGATGATAATGAAAGTAGTAAGTATATTTATTACAGTTCTAGCGATAATAACTGCATTATATGCGTAATAATGCATGTTATATTGATAATATCGGGAGTAATGAGTATAATTATTATAGTTCTAGCGATAATAATAGTAAAATATGGCTATTAGTGCCTGTTATATTGATAATAATAAAAGTAATAAGTATATTTATTATACTTCTGTCGATAATCACTGCATAATATGGGTAATAATGCATGTTATATTGATAATAATAAAAGTAATAAGTATAATTATTATAGTTCTAGCAACAATCACTGCATGATATGGGTAATAGTGCACGTTATATTGATAATATTAGGAGTAATAAGTATAATTATTGTAGTTTTAGCGATAATAACTGCATAATATGGGTAATAATGCATGTTATATTGATAATATTGGGAGTAATAAGTAGAATTATTGTAGTTCTAGCGATAATAACTGTATAATATGGGTAATAATGCATGACATATTGATAATATTGGGAGTAATAAGTATAATTATTGTTGTTTTAGCGATAATAACTGCATAATATGGGTAATAATGCATGTTATATTGATAACACTGGGAGTAATAAGTATAATTAATGTAGTTCTAGCGATAATAACTGCATAATATGGGTAATAACGCATGACATATTGATAATAGTAGGAGTAATAAGTACAATTATTATAGTTCTAGCAATAATAACTGCATAATGTGGGTAATAATGCATGTTATATTGATAATAATAAAAGTAATAAGTATAATTATTTATAGTTCTAGCAACAATCACTGCATGATATGGGTAATAGTGCACGTTATATTGATAATATTAGGAGTAATAAGTATAATTATTGTAGTTTTAGCGATAATAACTGCATAATATGGGTAATAATGCATGTTATATTGATAATATTGGGAGTAATAAGTATATTTATTATAGTTCTGACGATAATAACAGTAAAATATGGGTAATAATGCATGTTCTATTGATAATATTGGGAGTAATAAGTAGAATTATTGTAGTTCTAGCGATAATAACTGTATAATATGGGTAATAATGCATGACATATTGATAATATTGGGAGTAATAAGTATAATTATTGTAGTTCTAGCGATAATAACTACATAATATGGGTAATAATGCATGTTATATTGATAACAATGGGAGTAATAAGTATAATTATTGTAGTTCTAGCGATAATAACAGCATAATGTTGGTAATAATGCATGTTATATTGATAATATTCGGAGTAATAAGTATACTTATTGTAGTTCTGACGATAATAACAGTATAATGTGGGTAATAGTGCGTGTTATATTGATAATAGTAAAAGTAATAAGTATAATTATTGTAGCTCTAGCGATAATAACTGCATAATGTGGGTAATAGTGCATGTTATATTGATAATAATAAAAGTAATAAGTATAATTATTATAGTTCGAGCGATAATAACTGCATAATATGGGTAATAATGCATGATATATTGATAACATTGGGAGTAATAAGTATAATTATTGTAGTTTTAGTGTCAATAACTGCATAATATGGGTAATATTGCATGTTATATTAATAATAATAAAAGTAATAAGTATAATTATTGTAGTTCTAGAAACAATAACTGCATAATATGGGTAATAATGCATGACGTATTGATAATAGTAGGAGTAATAAGTACAATTATTATAGTTCTAGCGATAATAACTGCATAATATGGGTAATAATGCATGACATATTGCTAATAGTAGGAGTAATAAGTACAATTATTATAGTTCTAGCGATAATAACTGCATAATGTGGGTAATAATGCATGTTATATTGATAATATTAGGAGTAGTAAGTACAATTATTATAGTTCGAGCGATAATCACTGCATAATATGGGTAATAATGCATGTTATATTGATAATAATAAAAGTAATAAGTATAATTATTGTAGTTCTAGCAACAATCACTGCATGATATGGGTAATAGTGCACGTTATATTGATAATATTAGGAGTAATAAGTATAATTATTGTAGTTTTAGCGATAATAACTGCATAATATGGGTAATAATGCATGTTATATTGATAATATTGGGAGTAATAAGTAGAATTATTGTAGTTCTAGCGATAATAACTGTATAATATGGGTAATAATGCATGACATATTGATAATATTGGGAGTAATAAGTATAATTATTGTAGTTCTAGCGATAATAACTACATAATATGGATAATAATGAATGTTATATTGATAACAGTGGGAGTAATAAGTATAATTATTGTAGTTCTAGCGATAATAACAGCATAATATGGGTAATAATGCATGATATATTGATAATATTCGGAGTAATAAGTATACTTATTGTAGTTCTGACGATAATAACAGTATAATGTGGGTAATAGTGCATGTTATATTGATAATAGTAAAAGTAATAAGTATAATTATTGCAGCTCTAGCGATAATAACTGCATAATGTGGGTAATAGTGCATGTTATATTGATAATAATAAAAGTAATAAGTATAATTATTATATTTCGAGCAATAATAACTGCATAATATGGGTAATAGTGCCTGTTATATTGATAATAATAAAAGTAATAAGTATAATTATTATAGTTCGATCGATAATAACTGCATAATATGGGTAATAGTGCATGTTATATTGATAATAATAAAAGTAATAAGTATAATTATTATAGTTCGACCGATCATAACTGCATAATATGGGTAATAATGCATGTTATATTGATAATATT